>JAMZAV010001030.1:0-142500 GCA_024449915.1 Sweltsa coloradensis
AGAAAAGAGCCAGGTTAAAGCCGATTTAGGAAATTTTCCAAAACACCATTTTTTTTACCAATTTCTGGATCAAAAAAATTAAAAAATTCGTGTTAAATCACAGTTACAAGATATAATTTTTTAAACTGTCATCTAAGTGTAGTATTGTGCTATAGATCACGTGGTAAAAAATAATTTTAGGGTTTTTTAGCCCCTTTAAGTATTGTCTAAATAATGAATAGAATATAAGTTAGAGCATGATGAGTGATGCGCCGTGAAGCAGGCGTCAACTTGCGAAATGAGGATTTATACCCAATACTAGTCACGTGACTTATCGATCGTTTTAAGCTCCGCCCATTTCGAGTCGTCAATTAATTGGCAATGCCAATCAGTCCCTTCCGTCCAGTGGCAAGCACTCGCCCCTAAACCACGCCCTCTCCTAATGCGACCTGACTCGGAAGCTATAATATACACAAGCAAGTCAATTTCCACTCCCCGACAGTACTTTCCACCAAACCATACCTCCCCAGGTCTTGTTCTCTACTTCTGCTGGAACTTCCACTGACGATCCCTCTATTAGTCCCTCCTGTAACCTATTGTGGATGCCCCTCTAACCCCTACTTCCCCTGACCGATCCATCCTGTCCACCCCCTCCACCCCTTCCATGACCCCCACCCAAATACACTAACATAGCAAGTAACATTGGCGTATGTCTTCTACCAACCCCCCACATCTTCCTCCCACCCCTACTGCCTAAATCTCCCCTGACCCTCTTTGCTGCCCCATGGTTCTCCTCCCCTATTAGGGATCCCATGCTGCCGCCCCATACTCCATACTGGTAGGCCTATCTAACTCAGGGTGTCGACATATTTCACATTAAATTCCCCGACTTTTCCAGATAAGTGTTCATATTTTTAAGACTTCAAGGCTTAGGCCTACTGAGAATATTGCTCTAATAATAGAAATGATTTTTCCCCAGAGCGCTGAGCGTCGTGATGGGCTGCGACGGAACATTAAAATAAGGGTCCATTTTTTGTTTTCTTTTATAGATTTGATTTGGTGAGTTTGCAAGATTTATGAGAGGAATTCCAGAAATATGAACAATTTCCCTGACTTTCCTAGACTTGGATCTAACCATTGTCTCATAGCTTGATCTAAACCCTCTTCTGGCTCATAACAGAGCATTAGACTATTCCCCTTCCTAGCTACCTCTAACACCTGCTCTCTCCCCCCCCCCCCCCCCCCCAACACAAATCCTCTGCCAACATCATTCCCAAGTACTTCTTTAATAGAAACTGAATTAATGACAATCAATTGAATTAATTGATCAGTGATCGATAATCGACACTAGGGCCTACGTGACTTTATTTATAAGTATTATCAATGGTTATCGAATCGTTTGTACGTATATAGACCGTTAATCGACGTATTCAAATTGTTATACTCGCAAAAATATGTGCAACGGGGTTGTCAGTGGAAAATGGATAATTTACAGGTAAGCTAGAGGTAGAGACTATAAAAATAAGATCTAGTCAAAACAACTGATACTAACAGTTGGAGTGACAGAAGAGTGGGGTGGAAGAAATGAGCCTTAAAGATGCATCAAGGGAGTTTAAACAATAAGGAAGCTGTGCAATTACTTGTCGGAAAGATCTTGGACGGGATATTGAGGATTAAACGAGGAAAAGAATATCGAAGAATGTCTAATGAAAAGCACAAGGACGAAGACGATTTCAGGTGAGAATTAGAAGCAGCGGATGAAGCGCGGTGCGGTTAGAGCATTGGTTCTAAGAGTATCACTAAGGGACATGGGTTCCAATCCTGCATAATACACGGAGTTGTGTAATTGTTCATCATCCTAGTCTATTGATTGCTCATCAGTCAGGCGCAGCTGTGTTCAAACACCATTTGGTAGAACTACTTGGTTTGAAATAAACAGTGGGCTACGGCAAGGTAGTGTGATGTCACCTACATTATTTACCATTGTTATGGATAACATACTGCGTAAAGTTGAACCCACAGAAAGTGAAACGTCTAAAACTATAATATTTGCAGATGATATAGTGAGATGGGGAGATTCCATTGAAGAAGTACAGAAGAGCGTAGATAGATGGAATGAGGAAACACTGAAGTTTAACATGAAAATAAGCATTGAAAAGAGTGAAACATTAATAGTAACGAAGAAAAGTAAACAAAATCAAAAGAAGATAATACTACGGGGAGAAGAGCTGGCCATTGCAGAAGCATTTAAATACCTCGGAAGTATACTAACAAAGGACGCAAAACTAGATGCTGAAATATCAAGGAGAATTATATTAGCAGACAAATTTTACCAAAGTGTACGTAAACTATTATGGAAAGAAGAAATATCATCCAGGTGCAAGATGTTATTGTACAAAATGTATTTCCTCCCAATAATATCATATGCATCCGTGACATGGACAATAGGAGGAAAGGAAGACAGCAGATTACAAGCAGCAGAAATGAAATTTCTAAGAAGTTCTGTAGCCTTAACAAAAATAGACAAGGTACGGAGCAAAACAATAAGAAACAAACTAGGAGTGGAAAGTTTACGAAATAAAATAGGAAAAGAAAGACTTCGATGGTATGGGCACGTACGAAGAATGAAACAAGATAGAATACCAAGAAGAGAATTTGAACGCACATGGGGGGGAGTAAGAAGAGTTGGACGCCCAAGAGATAGATGGAGGGACCAAATAATATGGAACATTGAAGAAAGAGGGAAATCATGGGAAAGAATTAATGAAGAAAGACTCTGGGAGGATAGAAAGAAATGGAGAGAACTGGTAGAAATGCCTGTCATAGAAGACATCGAAGTAGATGAGGAGGTGTTGAGCCTGGCTAGCAAACACTGAAAGTCCACAGCCCGAGAAATTGGTGATACGTCACCCCCCGACCTGACTTATGTTGGAACCGGGTGTTTGATTATTATTATTAAATTAATATGAAAGTGATTAAAATTAAGTTTTTAAACCAATACTCTTTAAGTCAATTTTCAATTTCAATTTTTCAATTTATTTTGGACAACAACAAATAACAATAGTTACAGGTTTCAACAGTTTTCACCGTGTAGTCCATTTTAGTTGTACACAATTATTAAACTTAATGAAGTTTACACAATAGTATATGTAGTGGTCATATTGTTATTGTGTGATACACTATGTGATTATGGTACGTGAAAAAGAAACTTTCAATTGGGATTTAATTAATGCTTAATTTCATTAATTAAAAAATCAATAAGTTACTGGAATTTCGTTTCGGGACTAACAATTTTGGATTACCTCATTGACGTTATTTCAGTATAGTGAAAAAATTTCGTGGCAATCTAGCAAGTTCCATGTCAACAAGTCCCCATGTTAAATGATTGACATGCAAAAGGAATAGAGCTTTGTCGGTCTGCCGCTAGATAGGGCTAGTTAAGGGGGGCGGAAGTAGATTTATTTCAGGTTTAGGATTGGGACTTATGGCCGGGCTTTTAATTAATGAAAAATAAGGGTGATAATCATATTTTAATTTAGTTGGAACGTTTTATATTAAGGAATTGTTTATTTTCCATGCATTATGACAACAAACTCAGGTAGGGAAAGGAAGTTTCACAGATCTAGTTCCAGCTTTGAACCATAGATGGTGTTAGTTAAGGGGGGCATGAACTTCTTTACCGACTGAAAGTTCACTGAAAGTCATGACCAAATTTTGTTGAGCCATGACAAGCAGCTCATTTGTATCTTACATACATCCAGACGGCGGTGGTTTTAACGCTTGTTCCACGGACTATAGGCCAAGCGCTACTAGGCAACAAACAACAATCATCTATTTTGTTTATTTATTATAACATGCCTATAACATAGGCCTCTGCCTAGGGTAGACGCATTGATTAAAATATTAGGGCTTAACTTTCAAGGCTGTGCCTCGCCTTCGTGATAAATTTTTTTGTTGTGAAATTGCCAATGACAAGCTGATAAAATGATAATATATTCTAATCACCACCTGCAAAATCAACAAAATAACAAGGAGTGCGTTCCGATAACTGCTGGCTCTACTGGGAGCACAGTAAACACCAGTGCTAGCCTGCGCGGTCAGTAGGCCTAGAAAACGGAATGGTTCCCAGTAAAAGCATCCAGCACAAACACTGCAGCTGTCAGAAAAATAATCGTGCAGTCAATTTAAAACATGATATTAATTATTTAGGGTAAACTTGAAGAGAAATGAAAAGATTTCACGTTCAAATAAATTATTCTCTTGGCGGAATATTTAAAGCCGTCATCTAGCCTAGGCCTAGGCCTAGGCCTAGTGTCATCGACCCATTAATTGCAAGCTATGAATTAAAAAAGAAGTGTAAGCTCGCAAATAAATATTCTTAGCTCATTCCGAATTATTATTGTCATTTTTATTCCAGTGCAATAACAAAAATCTCATTTTTTCTGAACAAATAAAGCAATTTATTAACTTTGGAAGCAAACTGACATTTCAACGCCGCCATGACACTAGCTGTTTACTGGCGATACTGAGCGAGAAACCTCCAGCACTTTCAGTTACTGAAGGCGCTGGGCCAGCAATTTACGGGACGCTCAGCACACTGCTGACAGCAGTTAACGGAACGGTTACAGTAAAGCTGGCTACTGGTTCAGTACGTCCAGCAGGTAACGGAACGCACTCAAGGAATGTAGCATTCAGTAGGCGGAAAGTCAATGCTACCAAAGGCGAGTAAAACAAACTCGATTTGGGGTCTCCTAGCTAAGGGGAACCCGAAGGGATGACTATGAAATTGACAGAACAACAAATTTTAATGTTAAGGCAAGTGATTCCAACTTGTAAAGTAACAAAATTGAATTTAAGACCAGCCAACAAAAGGGGTGTTAAATTAGACCCAACCTAGACAAAGTCTGCATCTGCAAGGTTGCTTCTTAAGAAGTTCTGAACATTTGCTAATAGCATAATTGTTTTTAAGATGATGATTAATTGTTAATTAGAAGAGAAATATTGTATTGTATATATTTATTTAGCAAGTACAGCTATTTATGCTACATCAGTAAACATAATACAATTGATATCATGGAAATTTCTTATTTACAAATGCAAGGCAATTATCTTTGAACTCCTGTTAGACTAGGCCAGTTTTTAAAAAATTCGATCTTTGTGGCCCGACGTGTTAAAAGCTGCCAACAAAGTGATTTGAATAGATTTTTACACTCTGATTCCGAAAAACATTGTTGGCAATCGCTATTTTCACTTTTTTTACCCTTAAATCTTAAGGGTTGGTTTTGGTCGTCCAGAAGTAATTAAATCGCAGAATCCACAATATATTAACATGAAAACTAAAACAAAATACATAATATATACTTAGCAAAGATTAATTAATGCAATATGCTACTTCAAACCTCCGAATAAATTAATTATTGAGGTGAAAAAAAAGGAATGCAATAATAAAACGTATGCAACTACTGTGCAACGCTGTGTATCGAGAACTACTCAACGAAAATAATTCACGTTCCCATGCATGTATGCTCGATACCTGTGGAATGCAATAAAGTTTTTTCAAAGCAGTGTGCCAAAATGCCAATATTACAAATAATATCAAACCGCACTCCCACAGTGCCACGCCGTGTTACTTTGCGACGAATGCGCTCTGCTGATTGTGCAAACCAATGGCATCAGTGCGCTTGTATTTCAAACGTTTCTATTTTATGTTGTTTTGGTAACAAGGGGGAATTTAAGCTTGTGATCTGATGAAATAATCTTCAATTAAGATAGCAGTAGACAATTACAAGAAAGAATTTCCCTTTACATATTGTTTGGAACTTCAGCAAAATCACTGGATAAAATAATTATTATTTAAAAATTATTTCTTGAACAAACCATATAAATCGATCACAACAGCACACACAAGCTTAGTATTTTTGAGTTGTCAATCAATTCCTCCGAGTTTTCTGAATAGCCGCCCAACAAGAGTTCGATGGATTATCTAAAGATTCCGGAATACACTTCAAAATTTCTTTTTGATCTATGATCGAGCACCAGCCACCGATTATTCAACGATAATATATCTGCGCGTATGTGAGTAACAACGTGAACAATGCACATCAGTTCTTCGTCGAAAGGTTTTGATTGGTTAATAAATGTGTATATAATCTTCGGCGGTACCAATCCATCAAACTCAACGACGCTCGTATTTTGTCGCACAAAATAAATAATGTCGATCTTCTTAACTCCTATCTTTCGAAGAACGAATGCACGAATTTACAAATCTTTTGTCTCATGCACGATTTTTGGTATAAATTTCCTTGGCATAGTAGCATCTTCTTTGGGGCATTTTGCTTCAATTAACAGCTCAAGGTAGCCACTCCAGTGAGATACTATGATTAAATGTACCGTCGCATCGTAGCTCGCTCACTAATCACACCATAGCGCTAATGCTTCCATTGTTGCAAGAAAGAATATTGTTTTTCTGCACTTCTCTACGAAAATACACTTAGCACTTTAGGTGCATGAACACCAATCGAGCGGTGGTGTTTTGCATCTTCTAAAATACTCACTCATAGATTTTGTTTCAACATTGATAAGATATTTATTTATAAATATTTTCTGAAAAACATGCAGTGATTTGTCAAAAAGTAGTGACTCTCCGCTATTTCTATACATCTAACTCCCAGAATTGTTCGATGTCGTACTAACTGGGTTGTCTGAGAGGCTGAGGATGAAGAAGTGGAGGGCTTAACGGTGGAGGGGGGGGGGGGACTGATAACAACCGGCTCCTTTTTTTTACTTTTTGAAACGAGGCGATTAATGTTAGTCATATTAGTAAAATCAAAGTAACATATTCGGATGCCAATGAGTTGTCTCAGACAGAACATTTTTGGTAGTATCAAAATATATCGGAGAATATTTAATGTCATGAGCAGCTTGTCTAACCTTTTATTTTCCTTTGATAGTAACATTTTCCAAATCTTCTTGGTTTACATTGTTGCAGAATATGCATTGTTTTGCCAACTGGATAGTCTGTTAGCCTATAAAGAAAACAATCTACAATAATTGAGTAAAATCTACTTGATAGATATAGAACGGACAATATAATGGGTATTATTGTCAGGCCGTCGAAACCAAATGTAATAATCTATAATTTTGTATAATTGTGTAATAAAACACATAAGGCAATTTAAAAAAATATATATTGTCGTCCTCTATTAGATAATAGTCAGGCGCGGTTCTATGGGCAGCTGTTTTGCTATTTTTATTACATACGGCATGGTAGGCCTAGTGGTCAAAATCATTTTCAGTAAACACAAGAAATAAAACTTCCCATTATCTGCTACAATAAATAATTTCAGCATTACCGCACTGAAAGAACTGTTATGTTGATACAATCAATCATATTGTGTTAATCTTTTTTAATTTCGACAAGCAGGTCGCTGGCGTAGGCTAACGTGTAATCGTTCACTGTATTTTTTTGTGTCATATGAGTGTATATAATTATATAGGCCTATAAAAATATGTTTACAATGCAGATTAGTTGTGAAAATGTTAAAACCACCCCGTCGATTCTTGCAGCGCTATAGGCCAAGAGACAGCCTACCCCACCCTGTTTTTCGACGTAGTAATAATAATTATGCCATAATTAAAACAGTATTATTCAATGTCAATAGTACAGTCAAACTCGCCCTGAACATCAGCAAAGCCTACAACTGCGAGGCGCGAACCATAGCACAAGCAGTCACATGCATGCGCATCGCACTGATCACGTGATCCGTACTATCGCTGTGATTGGTTCCGTGGCCGCGCGCTAGGCTCCGCCGTCCCCAGGATTATTACACTTTGCGATCTTGTTTCAGTTATTACACAATATCTAAACTACCTATATTGAATACATTGATTGCACCCTGGCCACGAGTAGTTTTTGATGTTTTGTGGAAAAAATCTCATCTCAATCTTTTACCGTTTACTTGCAATGAAGTGAAACATTTCTTTAGTGCTCAGCAAAAACTTGAAAACTTTGCGTTCGAACTGTTTCGAGGGCCCATTTCTTGTGTAATTTCGATACAATCTGAAAATCTGAATTAGCCAAATTCTTGAAAATACTTTTTTCTACCAATTGATTTTTTTAAAGTTTATTCTAGGAGAATTATCTCACTATTTATGAATTATTAATAATTATTGGGGAAAATGTTACTTTTAGGGGGTTTTGGGGGGTTTTGGGGAGTAAATATCCAAAATATACATTGCCAACAATGTTTGTCATATGCAGGACATTCTTCTGAGTAGGAATAGGGAACCTAAGTGGGCGTTGTCTGGTTCTCTCCGGTCAGCGTGGTATAGGCGATTAACCCGTGCTAAATGTTTCGTAAGCGATAGCGCGAGAACCCGACCACGGACCGGAATTATATTCATACTGTAAGAAACTATAATCTTTCCTCTTTGCGTGGATATACATAACTCTGCTCTATCACAAATATTAATGACATTTGTTTTGAGTTGAAGTGAACTCTACATTTACACTGTTGCCAAACCTTCCAAACTGCTCATGAAAAAGCACGTAAAAACATTTTGTCCGTGGCATCAGCATAACATTTGGTATCCGACTTGCTTTGTGGCTACTGTGAGGTCACTGAGTTGTACTAGATTATACATTACTAATAAAATATCCTTTAATGTGCCAACAAAATCTTGAATGCGAAGTACATTTAGCAACCATGGACAGGCGCGTGGTATGCGAGGATGCCACAGCTGCACACAACGTGGCTGCGTCTCGCTTAGGTTGCCGCTCAGTCTGTACAGTCAGTACATACAGTCAGTACATTTGCGACAGCGCGCAAACATGGGTCCATTTAACTCATAATAGTTTGAATTCAGGAAGCGTCATCGAGCAAAGTAGAATGCCATCATCTTCTTCACAGAATTATGCATCTTGTGATGTTATTGGTTTAGATTTCTTTTGCGCGAGTCAAAAGATACGGCGAGTTACATTTTCGTACCATGCTAATTCTTATGGGCGCTGAGACCAGAGAGAACCAATTTCCTTCCCGCCTTCAAAACTTAGGTTCCCTATAACTATGGTGTCAGCTTTTAACACCCCGGTACACCACTAGTGAGAAGGAGACACATTTTTTCAAAACTGGCCTAGCCTAATTGCAAGTACACAAGTGGTCATGTCCGACCAAGCTTTTCATAGAGTAGGAGGGATTTAACATGACTTGTGCTTTTGATACCTTGGGTGATCCGCTAGGTACCAGCTTTAGTGCTTCCAATATTGCATATTGCCTTTAGTTCCCCCTTATAGTCACTGGCATTTCTTCCTGCATGTTACTTCTAGAATTCTCTTCAGTATATTATTAATCCTGCTCCTGGGGGGTGAGACTCGACTGGCCTCGACTTCCGCGTGGTTTTGAATAATCTGATTCCGTCCATAAAGAAACAATTCCGACATTTGGTAGACTCGAGTTTCATTTCCGATTTTCGGAATCATTCCGTGACTTGCGTCTGTGGCAAGGATTTTGCCATTGTTGAGCCAATAGGAAGCTTCGTTATAAAATCTTTAGTGTCCACCGCCATGCTTATGTAAGAAGAAACTTGCCAGCCGCATATTTATAAGGCAGTGAGTTTTTGTGAAGCCGTGTTTTGTTTTTTATCTTGTGAACGCAAACAACGTCAAATTTAAGGTATGATTGTTAATTACTATGTTTATAAATAAATAATAATGGAAACGAGTATTGTGCAACAATAAACAACTTATAAAGTTTCAAATTAGTATACTGTGGACCAACAAATCAAGGAATATTCCGGTATTTAAGCAAAATATGATGCTATGTTATCGAAATAAAAATGGAGGATTTTGTTGTTTACGAATTTTCAATCGTCGGAAGTGTTTCCGACAGCTAAATAGCAGACGGAATCGAAAGATTCGTTGAGTCTACCGATTGTCGGAATGCAGGACGGAAATCAACCAAACCACGCGGATTTAGCGTCGAGTCTCACCCCCCAGCATTGCCTTCTCCAGGTTTTGCCGACCCGTCTGTATATACATGTATATTATGCATCAGCTTTTCTTCATTGTGTTCTTTCTTTTGTCCACATATCCCCTCCATCTCCAGTTCATATTGCATGTCAAACAGCCACCCTGATGTTAGGTTTTGATAGTTTCATTCTGTTTTCTAGATCAACACCTCCCAGAAGCTCACGTTTTATTTCACGGGCTTTTTAAGAGTTTTTAGTTTCTCTCAATTCTCAATAATGTCCACTGCGCATGGGTCAAGCCTGGGGTTCCCAGTGAAATATATATTCTTTTTAATTGATTGATTAAACGAGCGAGCACAGCGAACGGAGTGATCTCCATTCAACTCAAACGGCTCTCATTCTGTTAGTCTGCGTGCGTGTGTGTACGTTAAAAAATCAGCCAAATCGCTCAACAGATTGCGTTGAAATTTTCAACAGACATCCGGTACGAGTTTACTGAGAACTGCTAACAAAATCATCTAGATCCATTGCGATTTAAACCCACAAGAAATAATAATGCTGCAAACAAAACCTGACAAACACCACCATAGAGTGAATAATGGTTAGTCAGGGAGCTGTAGTTGCGACAAGTCCGAGTATATCAATTAAAAAATGGATGTAAAGTCATGCGTTAAGTGATTGCCGATTGAATGGATATGTGGGTGCAAAGTTGTGTTTACAAACACAACTTTGTGCTCAAACGTTTCAAGAATTGAAGCCTATGATGTACTTCCAGTTGAATATCCACTAGCTATAACAAATACCATACTCCCCGTTAATTCAACTCTAAAGGAACATTAAAATCCCAGTTTAATTTTTTTTTATGTAATTAAATGAAATATGAGCTTCATCTTCAATTAGATTTAAATTTAGTATTTATTCTGTAAGCAAATTCTTGTACCATAGTTAGCTATACTGACACCCATGCATTTAATAGTTATTAATCGGTTATGGATTAAAATCTCTACATTATTTTTGACATAATATTGATAAGGATTCTTAATTATTTGACATCCCTACTCATCTATGTCTTTGTCAACAGCAACAAAGCACAGGCCCTAACATAGCTAGTCACAAGGCCCAAAACAGTCTAGTAATTACAGCAAACTTAATATTCTTTACAAAATAGTTTTGAGGTCGCTTATATACGTGATAAAATACTAAAACAATGCAATGTGACAGTGTAGCCCTATACAGTCATAATTTTTCATTTTCATGTCCTAAAATTTGCATAATCAAAATATTTGCATATTCATAATATTTGCACAATTAATTATTTTTGGTTTTTATATAAATGTTGCATAATTTACATGTGTATGTAAATTAAGCTGACCTTACGAGGGAAGCTACAGTGTTCATGGCTAAGGCTATGCAAGTTTAGCCCAGGCTTGTGCGCCAAGTCTAAGTGGCTACGGTCAGCAATGTTAGTTGCAGTACCAACGGGGTGAATTTAGTGTTCTTATATCGCTACCAAGGGAGCTAGGCTTCAATCAGAATGTGGATTGGCAGGCCGAGCTCGCTGCAGCAGTTCGCCCGTTTTCTCGGCAGCGACCAATGAGAGGTCAGAGTGAGGTGGTTTGAAAGATGAAGAATGACCTACGTCACGGCAACGGCCGATGGACAGGCCACGCATCGTGACGGAAATGAAGAAGCATCTCGGCCACTAGGGTTGCAACGATCAGACGAGCAAGTCCTTCTAAACATACCCTGCGAGTGCACGCTTTGCAAGCAAGTGAAGAGACCTGCGAGAAGCAATGGAACCACACGCCTCTCCGATATTAAGAGAGCGGAACCAGTTGCTAGGGTTTTGGCGTTAATTAAGAACATTTTATTCATCAGATAACCGGTAAATCGAGTGTTTTTCGGTGATCCACTTGCTATGTGATAACCACAATTCAACCGACGCCACCGGGCAGTCGACGACCTAGGCAATTATAATGGTAATCCAACGAAGTTTTCACAGTACAGTAACCGGGACTGGCAATCTATACGCACCTAAATAAATAACCCTAAGTTGAGGGTCTTTTTCCGATCGAAATACCGAATAAAGTTGCACATGGTCGGATTATAGTGAAATTTATGACGTATACCCCGGACATATTCCTGATCATAATTTTTGGGTTAGAAGGCTCATTTTTGTTCCTATTTGTAAAACGTATTCTTGCCTACAAACTAACATACTTGGAATTTTTTCCCCGTTGATATCTTGCACAGTACAAATTTTTTCTTCCGCCGGTACAAATACTAACTTTGTACCGGGAGAAGAAAAAATCGTACCGTGCAAGATATTAACAAGAACATTTTTACAAGTATGTCAGTTTATAGACAGAAGTACGTGTTATAATTAGAAACAAAAATGAGCCTTCTAACCCAAAAATTATGATCAGGAATATGTCCGGGGTATACATCATAAATTTCACTATTAACGTCTATATTAGGCGTACCGTTCAACCCAAAAATAAATCAAAAATAGTTTTGTCAATGTCAAATAATGGTAATTGATTAACTATGTCTGTTGTTTTGATAAAATAATATTTAGGAAAATTTTAATTTGGCCGATAGATCAACCTTAAGGTATCTGTGGTGTGGTTTTAACTAGGAAAATGCCCAAGTCATTGTTGAGTGTTGAGTGAGTGAGCCATGTGTTGAGTACCCGGTATCATTCCTTTTTCTCCCCCCATACCCAAGACTGGATCTAGACGCTGTTGGTCTTTCCTCCCTGGCCGATCATAGGCTAGAGTGGCGCGTTATGGGTTTACAGTTGACGCGCCCCGAAACGAACGAACTCAAAATCCTACCATTTATACCTATATATCAATCAACTTGTATGCAGATCCCGCGTATTCAACACAAGACTCGCTCACTCGTCTAACAACGAATTTGGCGTTTTCCTTGTCTAGTTGGATAAGGTGCTTTTATACCCGGAATGTGGGAAACCTGGGTTCAATCCCCTGGTCGGGAAAGATTTTTTAATTTCTGGATTGTATTTAAAAAATTATAAAACATGTTTTGAAATGCATATAACACAGTATAGTGCATAAACTAGGAAACGCTCAGTTGGACGCGTTGATAAGCGAGCACGTGCTATAGCTAGACACACATTGCACATTTTTTTTAAATTTTAAAATTAACGACGTTCGCGTTCCCAGTATTATTTATTATTGCCAAAGTATTTGGGTAAACCCGTGTGTAAACCTTTACTTTGTGGATAAAATCCACCGCCATCTAGAGGACCTTGACTCCTTGGGAAAACTATTTAAACTCTTTGGTGACAAATAATAGACTGCTTTCTCAAAAGTATTTTGATTACTTCTAGGTGGCAGTGCATTAGAAACTTTGCGCGTCTTTTCGTTGCCATGGCAACGTTACTTTTGTTATAATGTAATTTCCATCTACACTACTTATCGGATCAAAATAAAATTAACATATTCGTGACCGGACGGACATTCTAAATGATTTGGCCATCTCAGATTTTGTCGCCGGTTAGTTTGAAAAAAAAACTTTCGATTAACTTTAATGTAACTTTTTAACTTTTTGAACGATTTTGCCACAAAACTAATGGCATTCAATCGAGAACGAAGCTTGCGGATGGTCAAAATTTCAACTCGATCCGAGCCTCCGTTCGAACGTTATGGCGAAACATACAAACAAACAAAAAAAAAAAAAAAAAAAAAACAGTGACTAATTTTTCCGGCAGAGTCAAATGGAAACGCTCGCTTCGCTTGCTGTATTAAGGGCCGTTTTTTTTAAATCAGTCGTTAACCCATTGGAGCTGACTTACGGAACCGTTCCGTATTCCACGAGTCTGGCCCAAAAATTTACATACGGAACAGTTCCGGGTCCGTTCCGTTCATCTTTCAATTCGCGCCAAACTGGTGTAGTTCAGTCAATCTCACACAGATAGCAGCACTATATGGAGGCTGACTCTCTTACCGACGTGGTTGAGTTTTTTCCCCAATAAATTCTCGAACACGGCCATTTCACAGACGACTACAAATAATATGAAGGCCTACAAATTGGCAAGGCGGTGCACCGTAACAGAAATAGGCTTCTCAGCTGTTGTTTACTTCGTAAAACTGACGTAAAGCTCCTGAATGTTACGAGATCGCGAATCTGAAGGCGATTGTGCTGAATTTCCAATGAGCGTGATATATTGTGAGATTCAGGAAGTGTTGTTGATTAGCTTGCAAATGATGCAAGCAATAATAATGATGTGGATGAAGACTAGAGTACTTCTAACCAGGATAAAATAAGACGATGCCACAAGTAGGGTTAGGCCTAGGGCTGGCGGGAATATAAACTAGAAAAGCAAAGCATATGAACTAAAAACAATAGGCCTAGGCCTTCAATTTTGTGCATTCATGCGATTTCGGCCCGTAGGCAGGGTGCGGCGGGGTGCCATCCCCCGTAATACGGATTTAACTGGATCCGTACGGGCAAAATAAGCAAAATCAACTGGTGGCTCAATGGGTTTAAGAGTTCGTAAAGCTTTATCAGCTGATTAGCAGAAGTCGTGTTTTTCAATGGCTGCTTAGCACTAATCAATTGATAAAAGCATTTTAACAGATCGTTAAAGTTACGGGCCGAAAATTAATCCGTTAAGGCTGTAACAGACTGATTAAAGACTTTGTTATAAATTGACATTTCCAAAAGTATAACGTAAATATTTCCATGCAAATATGCACACAATATTTATATTATATATTTATTTACATTTATATATTTATTTAATTTTTTATTGTTAATGAATTCAGTTTTTAAGTGATTGGTGAGCGTAGCGAGCGAAGCGAAGATTCCATTCTACTACACTAGAGAAAAAAATCCGGAATGTTTTTTTTTTTTTTTTTTTTCTTTCTTTCCTTTCTGTATTTTTGTCTGTTTGTCCACACGATTCCGGCTAAACCGATACTCCGATTGCGATGAAATTTTATGGAGACCTTCGAAATCTCTGAACTTAGAACTGCCACGTTTTTGAGCGCAATCGAAAATTTTTTTCTCATGAAAATCGCAATTTTACGATTTTTCAATTTTTAAAAAAATTCTTCGACTTATAACACCTACATGTTTTATTCGATTTTTATGATTTTTGCACAGAACCTTTATTTTATGAATTAAGATATTCTTGTGAAATTTGAGCGCGATTGAAAAAATATTTATCATAAAAATCGATATTTTACGGGTTTTTTCTTTTTTTAAACAATTCTTTGACTTAAAACACCTACTATGCTTTATCCGATTGTAATGATTTTTTTGCAGAACCTTAATTTTATGAATTAATATATTCGTGTTAAATTTGAGCACAATCGAGAAATTATTTCTTATAAAAATCGCAATTTTACGATTTTTTTTTTTACCATTACGATCAATTAAAAACAAATTTTAAAAAATGAAGTTAATTTTTTATTTTATTTAATTTAATTTAAAAAAAATTTCTACTTAAGAATGATTTTTCCACAGAACAACAGAAAATTCGCACAACACATGGCAGCTCAATGCACCAATTACGCTCATCCAACAACGCGGCGGGACTTAAGCGTTTTCCTAGTAATATTGTAATTAGACTTTTATTCATTAGGCCTATGTAATAAGCAATGACACGTACATGTCACAAGTGATTTATTACAAAGTATTTGATGATTTAATAGGGAACCACAAGTCTAACGCGGGAAGCGAGTTCAGTGCATGGGAAGAGAATGTCCCCATAAGAATAGCATTGAGCTATTTTTAAAACGCTTGTATCTTTTGAACGAGAAGTATTTAAGAAATATCATTCACAGTACGTTAATCACCTTTCTTTTCTTAACACATTTGATGCAACTAATTTATAAAAGTCGCAACAGAATTTGAATAAACGTTATTGAAACACATGTATGTTTCGCGTTTTGGAGCGATTCAATGGAAAGAGACGCACGGTAGAAAAGAGAGAGAGAACCTACGCATGCGCACGGCCGACTAGCGAGGAGCAGCTTTGCACGTACAGCATCCAAGTGCACGACGAGCTCGGCTGTCCGACATGTTTGTTTCTTCGATTCAACAGCCAATCACGGATGATCAGCGCGCGACGCAGATGAAAAATGCAAACATCATCTTGTTAAACTCGAACTCATTTAAATTCTAAACATGGTATTAATATTCTACTATATGCGATAGTTTAAGAAAAGAATGGTTAATGACGTAATGTGAGTGATATTTCTTAAATACTTCTCGTTCAAAAGATACAAGCGTTTTAAAATTAGCCCAATGCTATTCTTATGGCGACATTCTCTTCCAATGCACTGAACTCGCTTCCCGCGTTAGAATTGTGGTTCCCTATGGCTTTTTATTGCGGATGTCACTAGTATTATAGGATGCTTTCTGCAAGTACATCAATATGCTATTGACTCATGTTTCGTTCAAGGGTTTAAATAGAAACTTGATGGAAATATTAAGACATTAGAAGTGCATTTGCATGGTTCAAATTGAAATGTTAAATTGAACATTCAAAATGTGAATCGTGTGCTTAAGTTATTGCCGCAATGTTCGAAACGTATTAGCGTGAAATATTAACAAATTTCCAAGATTAAGCAAAATCACCTCATTTTTATTTATTTATTTTATTTATATATATTTATATTATTTATTTCATTTTTATTTATTTAACACCCTTCAAAAATAATATGTGGGTGTGAAAATATAAAAAAAGTTCAAACTTACGGGGATCGAACCCCAACCCTCCGTGCAGTAGCCTAAATGCTTATCACTACGCCATGCCGGCCGGGTAGATCTCGCCCCGCTACCTGCCTACATAATGCACAAGGAGCTGAAGTACATAAACACATTTTATAATGTTTAGACCGTCAATAAGGATGCGTGCTACAATAAAGTAATTATTAAAACAGTCTTGGACCTTGCTTCTATATAAGAATTGTTATTTTACAGACATTTACTTCTTGTAACGGTGCTCGCCACGGCCGAGTGTGTGGTGCACTGTTCGGAAGAGTTTGTTAGTTAACGGAGACTTAAAATCACATTGAAAAATGTAAACTACATAACAATTGATTAAAACAGTTCGTAAAGCTTATCAGTCTGTTAGCTGACGAACTCTTTAACAACTGATTGAAAAACCGGCCCTTAGTGTCTACCCACTCAGTTATATAACTGATTTTCAGTGACGGACAGTAAATCAAAGCGACTAAGCCCCCTGTAGGCCCCGGCGCAATCGACGAGTGAGCAATAACCAACCAAAGATCGATATTTTCAATAGGAAATATAGCAATCATTGGTATGGACAGTGCGAACACCCGCGGATCAACGCCAGAATCAACAAGGCCGATTCAGAACAACTCTGAATTTATTATGTGCTTCGTTGCTAGGACGGCTCCAAAGTCACCATTTACAAACTCCTAAGACAAGTTAAAAAACTTCTGAACTTCTGACTATCAGAAGTTAAAAAATTTCTGACTTTGGCGGGAATCGAATCCTGGACCTTCTGCATAGGAAGCAGATACGCTAACAACAAGACCAACGAGTCACACGAATCTATGTATCTATCTAATCTATCATCTGTCAATATTGTGGAAAACAGCAACTAGCAAGTAAGAAATACTACTCAATCTCCGATTCCAACTCGCAACCTTTTCGTGGTTTGGCCCGTGATTAAGGGAGTTTTTCTCCCTGAAACTAATGGCGAGCTCTGGGTCGTCTTTGGGGAACTTTCCCCTTCCCTTTGACTACCTCCCCGACGGCGACGACAATGACAACACGGACGGATGATGACACAGACGGAGACGACCACGACGTGGGGGAACCCCTGTACTCCCCATACGCTTGTGGCTGGTTCTGACCAGCACAGGCCTGTCCACCCCTTGTCCCCCCGCGTCATCCCTTACGTCCCTCCCTTCGTCTCGATTAGCCAAGTTGCATAAATATGAGACGTTAAGCAATATGCAATATCCAATCCAATCAATCAATCTGAGCAGAATTTGGGGATACCTTGACCTTGAGCGTGCAAGATTCGATACACTTTGGTCACTGCATGCAATTTTCAGTCTGACAAATATTTTCTTTTTCAAAAACAAACCCATTCTTATTAAATTAAATCCACACATTTGCAGCCTATTTTTCAATTGATTATTTCTTGTAGATTTAAATCAATGGATTTACCTGATTTTGTTACCAGTTCTCAGATAACTCGTACCGTATGTCTGTTAAAAATTTCAGCGCAATCTATTCAGCGATTCAGGCGATTTTTATAGTACCCACACACACAGAATGACCGAAATGCCGTTTGAGTTAAATTGTAGCCTTCAGTCGCTGCGGTCCCTCGTGCAATAATCCCAAAACTTGCTAGGAATATGGAGTGAAGGTAACGGCATTTTAATTATTTATTTCAAGGCTAAAATGTATGGGAAATGTATAATTTACAGGGAAGCCATAGATATGTCAAGTTAACGATAAATAGACATTTAAAGCTCAAATTTAGTCGAAATACCAAATTTCTTGCAATTAAGTATGAAAAATGTTTTTTTTAATATTTGAATTTTGTTGCCAATTTGGGTTTTTATTAGGGTTGCCGTTCGATACGAATTTCAGTATCGATAATCGGACCAGTTAAATCGATTATCGATCGCGATAATCGTTTAAAAAAATATCGATATCGATAATCGAATCAAAATTAGGCCTAAACTTGCTGGTATACCACGCGGACCATGGACCTTTTGCGAGTGCATCCTTTTGTTCCTTCTATCTTTCAGAACAGGGTTTTTCCATGCTATAATAGCAACGTCTTTCACGAGCTCCCCCTCCCCCCACCCCCCAACGCGTCTGGCCGGCGCGACGAGAGCGAGCTAAGTGGAGTAGACAGACCGCGCTATGCTACCCGGCTTGAGTGTTGTCTTTGTGAAGGTCGTTCTTCTTGGAAATTGTGGTTCTGTGAAGTTTTATTTCAGCTTTTGTTGAGATTGTCGTTCATTCATTTACGAGATATTATCAGTTTAACTATTCAATGCTCCGATATTTATTACGTGACAAGATGAATATTGTTAGACATTAGTTTGGAAGGCGACGTAATATTGGTGTGAGAGAACTGATAAGATAATATTATCGTAGCACTACAGAAAGAAGAAAAGCGATTACGAGTTGGCGTGGAATGAGGAGGAATGCATCTAGATCAAATACTTGTTGACCTTGCTTGGCCGTGACGCGCCGAGGTTGTGCAATCAGCGCCTGATCGGCGCGGGAATGCAGCTGCCTGCCGCCCGAGCCGAGCCGGCCCGTAACACACACGCGTCATGCTGGTGGCCTATACTGCACAGTGGAGGCGCTTCGTACTTCACGCGTTACGAGTGTTGTAGATCTCGCAGTGGACGCATTTTTCACGGAATAAAGCGATTTATGTCTTGACTGGTACTATTTTATGAAGTTCTGCAGAGCGGGCGGTAAATTACAAAATTTCGGGCGGGCGAGCTATTCGATTATCGAAATATCGATAATCTGGATTCTGGAAGACTGAATCGATTATTGATCGTTTCGGGAAATAATCGTATCGATCGATATATCGATTATCAAACGGCAACCCTAGTTTTTATGCAAACAAAGAAAATGGACAAGATAAGAATTGGGAGATGAGAGTTTAAACTAAAAGCTGCAGAGATAAAGACTGCAGTGCAGTAACTAGAATGTTACATCTCTACAAAATGTCTTGTATAGAAGTTAAATACTATAATTTTTTTTAGGATTGTCGGAATAATCAAAATTGATTAAGTTTGACATTATTCTCAAGTTCAATATTTAAGCGTTAGTGATATTAATGTACAAGCGTGTACATGCAGGCTTTTCAAGCTTTATGTGGTATCTTTCAATGACTTGTTCAGCATAATTTTTACTTTACTACCTGTTAAACTACTACTAAATAAAACAGCATAGCAGAAAGGGGAAACTATAAGAAGAGATGGAATATTGATAATTATTTAATAATAATAAATACATTTGTATTAGAGTCGACCCACTCACTTATCTAATAAAACCGCTGGGTAGACAGGAAGGAGTGAAGACACACCCCTCCTACGGAAGGACATGCCGAGTCTGGCTTGCAAGCACTAACAGTCTTCAGATCAAGTTACTCAGGGCTAAACAAATACCATGCCCGAGATGCCCGGGGCATGTAAAAAAATTGGTCGGGCACGTAGATTATTTTCCCACATGCCCGGATGGGCATCTCTCAAAATCACTAATCTCACTAGTCAAGGTCACGATGCATTGGCGCGGGGCGGGAGAGGGCTGGAGCCCGAATGCTCTGGCGAGTAAACAAGATAAGGAAAGGCCAGCCTCTGCAGTATCTCTATTCCCATGTGTTTAATTTTAGTTATCACCTAGCTTTTGACTTCTAGCAGATTAAAAACATTAGAATTGTTATGGTAATAATTTATGCTGTATAATCTGTGGAAGATCGCGAGTGGTAAGGCGGGGCGGGGGGGTGGCATACCTACTCAACCCACTGCCACAAGTCGGCGGCATGAACAAAGGACATTATAATTCGAAAGAAAAACGTCGCTGTATGTCCTGATAACTTATTTTAATTGTTAAAAAAAAAATGGCATGTAAGTTTTCTGTCTGGGCATGTAAAATTATCTCCAACATGCCCAGCCGGGAAGAATTTTTTTGAGCCCCGTTACTAGTGACCTACTCACGTTGAAACCGGGTGTTTTTTGCAAAAGGTCTATAGAAATAATCTATTAGCTATATTGGTGAACAAAAACACAAAATCGTCAAACCAATTTCTGTACGGTGGGTCTATCTTACTTTGGTTTGTAGATTGATTGATAAGTATGCACTAGTAACTTTACAAACATCAATTCATGGTAGGGCTATTTGAATTTTTACAGTGAACCCCTTTTTGTAATAACTCTGAATTAAGTACTTGACTATAGACTAATTCAAACCATTGATTAAGGTTCTATATTTAGTGTCTGTTCTAGTGGTTGGCATGAAAAGGGGTTTACTGTGCTACTACACTGGAACAAAAGGTTTGAAGATAGCTAAAATTAGCTTACCATAAGTGATCTGCTCGGACGCTGCTCATGGGGCCAGTCTAGGAGTGGGCTTCAGCCTTGCTGTGGGCGTAGAAGACAGTGTGGTAGGAACATGCTTTGAGGACGGTGCTTCATCCAGTGAACAGTGTCATATGGCAACTGGAAAGACGAAGACATCAATTAACAACTTTATACATAAATCAAACTGCTTATGATTATTGCTAATTTTAAATTACAAGGATGCAAAATTATGTTCTGTTAGTTAAGCTGACATGTGACATGAAAGGTAGAACACCAATTTTTAACTTGCTAATAATAGCTCTTAAGTCTTAACATCTCAACTCGAGTGTACACCCCAGCCAGCCTGAGAAAATAATATTTGTCTAGTACGTATTCCAATTAAATTAGCGAGACTGAATGGTCACAAGTTTAAATTTACATCGCTCTTAGATTTAACCAAGCGTAGCTGATCCCTCATCTCTACCCAATCCAACACTTCAGTTTTTGAGTTTTGTTTGTTACCTGGGTTGTTGCATCATCTCGATAGTGAGAACTCACTAATCGACATGACTTTAGTTCTAGTGAGTTCTCACTATCGAGACGATGCAACAACCCAGGTAACAATCAGAACTCGTCCACGGGTCGTGATAATAATAATAACTTCAGATTATATTTAGGAATAAGGCCAACAGTGTGTGGAATTATACAAATATATAGTAATACATCATTTTATATTATTTTTTTTAAACAATAATCTCACCTCTTCTATTTGATTCTGGCAATGTCAGCGTAGAAGTCTTGAGCCAAGCTAAATAACTGCGACTATGATTGTTGAGTTGCACAAGATCCCTCGCCACAGACGAACTTCTTGGTAGAAAGAGAGTGGAGCCATTTTGCCAGCATCAGATGCACCATAACTAGAAAATAAAAGTTGATTTATTGTTTGGATGTCAGGCGGGAGATATTATGAAGCACAGATAAGACTAAGAGTGGGTGGACTTGAGCAGAAATTAAATTAATACCAAAAATAAACTTGGCTTTTTAGGCATATTAAAAACTGAAAAGCCAATGTAACTATTATTTATTTAGGGTGAAATAGTCTATTCAATTTGAATTATAAATAGTACATTTAAATTAAAAGCAAAAAAAAAAATGGAATTTAGTTTTTTTTTTTAAATACTTTATTTCCATCGGCGTTCAAAAACATAATATCACACGGCCAAGTTTTGGGTGGAACTGCTGCATCAATCCGCCGTCTTCAGTTGCAAAACTCAAACAAGTTGGTTTAAAAAACTTGGGAAGGTCAGTCCACCCGACAAAACTTTGTTTAAGTGAACAATCTAAAAACTAAGTTTAACTTCAATTCCAACAATTTTTTTTTTACTGAATTCATTTTTTTAAAATTATTTATTTCATGCATTTTTTCCTTTCAAATAGCAAAGAAGGGCAACACATTAAAATGTTCTGCTATGTTTTATTTGAAACAATGAAAAACGAATATTAAAATCTTTTGCAGACAAGAATGGAAAGTTCAGAATTCCAAGTTTCACTATTAATTTTTATGATCCTATGTGAAATTAATAATACTAGGAAAACGCTCAAGTCCCGCCGCGTTGTTGGATGAGCGTAATTGGTGCATTGAGCTGCCATATGTTACGCGGATTTTCTGTTGTTCTGTGAAAAAATCATTACTTAGTCGAAGATTTTTTTTAATTAAATTAAATTAAATTAAAAATTAACTTAATTTTTTTAGTTCATCGTAATTTTTTAAAAAGAAAAAAATCGTAAAATTGCAATTTTCATAAGAAATAATTATTTGATTGTGCTCAAATTTAACACGAATATATTAATTCATGAAATTAAGGTTCTGTGAAAAAATCATTACAATAGGACAAAGCATGTAGGTGTTTTAAGTCAAAGAATTGTTTTAAAAAAGAAAAAACCCGTAAAATTTCGAATTTCAAGAGAAACAATTTTTTGATTATGCTCAAATTTCGCACGAATATCTTAATTCATAAAATTAAGGTTCTGTGAAAAAATCATTACAATCGGATAAAGCATGTAGGTGTTATAAGTCGAAGAAATTTTTTAAAAATCGAAAAAATCGTAAAATTGCCTTTTTTATAAGAAAAAATTTCCCGATTGCGCTCAAAAACATGACAGTTCTAAGTTCAGAGATTTCGAAGGCTTCCATAAAATTTCAGCGCAATCGGAGTATCGGTTTAACCGGAATCGTGTTAACAGACACACAAAAAAAAAAAAAGAAAAAAAAAACATTCCGGATTTTTTTTTTCTCCAGTGTAGTGAAATGGAATCTTCGCTACGCTCGCTACGCTCATCCAAAAAATACTAGGCCCCTTTGCAAATGCTTTTTCCAGTCTGTTCCATTGCAGAGTTATTTTTGTCAAATTACGATAATTTTTTAAAGTAGTGGGTTATAATTGCTATGGTAGGCCTAATACCAATTAACAATAGAATGTAAAATATTTCAATGTCAAAAGACTTTCTTTTTGTATGCATTGTAGGTGATTATTGCAAGTTTCTACAGTTACTTTTATACACCTGTGAAAGGATTAAATTAAAACCTTGATTTCTATGAATTTGCTATTTTTTCAACTTTTTCTTTCAAAAGGCACTGCATCACTATTACCTTTTAATGTCCATGTAAAATAGAACGTTGTAGCCCCACCCGTTTGGTCAGAATCGGACCAAATATCACAAAAATTTGTCATGAGAAATATTTCTTCTATTGTAATAAGAAACTCGGCAGATCCAAGTTCAGAGAATTCGAAGGTTCCCTACAATTTCCATAAGATGGCATGTGCCGTTTGCTCGGTCAAACAAACAGACAAAAAAAGCACCAGAGCTATTTTTCTCGGGGAAAGTGAAATTGAAGTCTTTACTTCGCTAATCCAATTAGAAAGTGAGTTTAAAAAAAATAAGTTGCAAACTAATATATTTTGTAAAGACCATAAGTTCATTTTAAATATCCTTATCTAAGCAATGACAATCATCAATCACGTGTTAAGTTTGCTATAGAAATTAACAAAAGAATGTGAAGACCCTCACCATGAGAACTAAAACGCTGGCCATGTTAACGTGACAGCTTAGAAATCTCTAGGAAATCTAAAGCTCGGAGAACACAACCCAGAGTTGTCCGAGACTACGTTGCATATTTGGAACGAGCATAGAGTTTAAAGTAGGTACCGGTTTGCTATTATCATGGGTGCCGCGACATTATCCAAGACGTAACAAACAACCCTAGCTAGACATTCTTCTAACTTTGGTTCTTGCCCATAATAGGAACCTACATTGTTAGCTACTAGGGACACGCCAAAGTCGTTGTTAGACGAGTGAGTGAGCCATGTATTGAGTACCTAATGACATTCCCTTTCTTCCCCTTACCTAAGGCCTCCCTAGCCTATCATAGGCTTAGAGTGGCGCATAACAGTGGCGGCTCTGGGGTAATTTTACTGGTGAGGTGAAATTCAAAATTGCAAAATTTTGACAAGCGCAATGGTGGGGGCGGGCAAGAAAGCATAATCAAAAAATAAAATAATAATGGTCAATGGTTTTGTATTAAGAATTGCTTTCACAATAACTAGTATTGCTAGATGGTGAGCATCATTGTTGTACAGACAACAAGCTGGTTTTGAGCTCAGAATTGTTGTTTAAATAATAGCAAAATATGTTTTATTGTTCTAAAATCAATATTGATTTTTATAGAATTTATTATGAAAATCTATTCTGAGACAATTTGTTGAAGAAATGAACTTGCTACATTGTGTGGCAATAAAGGTTGAGGTCAACGCTTGAGTTAAAAACCTGGATAAAATAATTTCCCATTTAAAGCTCAGTCTTTGTAATCAGCCAGTTGTGATTTAATTATTTGAGAACTAAAAAGGCAAATGGGATCGTCAATTACAACATTGCTGATCATCCTCCTAGACGAAGATTTAATGGTTGGAGTTGGTCCCCTCATCCAGTTGTTTTAGCCGGCGCCTCTCGGCCACAAGACATCGGCCGGAGTTTTTCGCCTCAGTCCAGCCATTCTACCGGCAGCCTCAATGGCCGCAAGATATTAAGGTTGCACATCGATATCGATATATATCGATATACACAATTAATGCGATGGGAAGACGCACATGTTGGGGGAACTGCCATGGAAACTATAATTAATAATTGGAGGGAAAATATCGATATATATCGCGACGATATCGTTTGGCCATTTTTAAAATATATATCGATAATGGATTTTCATATTGTTGGGCATCCCTACAAAACATCATCGCGCATGCGCGACTAGGCCGTTAAATACCCTCCGGGTCTAAGGACTGAGCCGATCCAAGAGTTCGGGTCGGGAGGCATTTTACCGTTCACGAGGGTTTCTCAATTGTTCAGCTTCAAGTGTTCACTGTTCGTGAGCGTTTTGCAGCGCTGCGCTCACGCTCACTAATACTAAACTCAAAACCAAATCTTTCACAGAATAAACATTTGCAAATGCCTATAACGTTGGCTAAAAAGTAAAGTGTAAAAACGGAAAATGAAATTTGTCACTCATTACTAAGTCAATTAAGGAGTTGAAAAGACATATTCTTTGGTGAGGCTCTTCACTTTCCTCACTGTGCCAGGCGCCAATGGCGCATTATGGCCTTACAGTTGATGCGCCCTTATACCAACACAACTTAAAACCCTATTATTTATACCTCTATATAATTATCAAACTTACATGCAAATGTTCCCGGGTACTTAACACGTGACTCGCTCACTTGTCTAACAATAGCTTTGGCGTTTCCCTAGTCTAGTTGGATAAGGCGCTTTATACTCAGAATGAGGAAGACTTTGGTTCAATTCCCTGGTTGGGAAAGATATTGTAATTTCTGGATTGTATTTAAAAAATTATAAAACATGTTTTGAAATGCATATAACACAGTGTAGTCCATCATATGTGACAATACTATGGAAAACATAGCCAGTACGAAATACGTGTAACGATTGAAAGGTTTATTCAAGCTCAGAGCGGAATTTGGGGGTACCTTGAGCATGCAAGATTCGATACACCTTGGTCACTGCATGCAATTTTCACTGCCAGACAAATAACAAAAAGTAACAAATATTTTTTCAAAAACAAAACAATTGTTGTTAAAATAAAACCTAGGCCCTACACATTTTTAGCCTTTTTTTTGTTTATTATTTTTTCTTGCAAGTTTAAATTGCAATGGATTTTGCTCATTTTGTTAGCAGTTTTCAGTTCCTGATCACGGATGTCTGTATAAATTTCAGCTCAATCTATTTGGCCGTTCGGCCGTATGGGACAGAACAAACAGACATTTTACAAACAAACAAATTAATCACGAGGAAGATCCGTTCGACTTGCGTTGTAGACTACATTCACTGTGTTCACTCGTCTAATAAAAGGAAGGCAACAATAAAAACAAAAATTAAGCAATAAAGAATAAATATATATAAAATAAAAGAATTATGCAATATTCAATAAATAATTATTTAATTAACTTTCACCCTACACTAGAATGCCGAGATGGAATAAATTCACTCACTGAAGCACTTGGGACTCCTCTGGCAATGCTGGCGTGTCAGCATAGTAGTGTTGAGCCAAACCGGTCTCTACGACGCTCGCTGCAGAGTTGTTCGAGGCGACCCGATACATACAACCTTCCTTCTTGGAGCTGAGCGAGGGACGCTAATTCTGGACAGGGTGTGTGACTGTCAACAATAACATACAACACAATAAGTTAAATCTTTTTTTTTGTGTGTGTGTGTGGGGGGGGGGGGGGGGGGGGGGGCAAAATCCAAACGTTATGAATGTTTTCATTTCAAAATTAACACAAAATCAGGTACTAGTTCAGTTGAGAAGGTCCAACTTTGGAAAAGTAGTTTAGGGGGAGGGGGATTATAATAATAATAATTATTAAAACATACGCGCTTAGCGCCCCCCCCCCCCCACTCCCCCTAACCTCCTTTTACTTTTCCCCTAATATCGCAGTGTATAAAAGTTGGACCGCCTCAACTAAACTAGTAGCCCAAAATCATGTGTTTTGGTGCTAAAAGGTAGGCATTATCGAGACATGATCTTGGATCGGTTGTAAAAATCATTGATCATTCGTCATACTCTTTAACATCTCCTAGGCCAAGTTAATTCTTACACGCGGCCACGTCATAAAGATACAAGACATCTAATTTACTAAAATCATTTATTGACGTGAGAAACTAGGCGCTTCAACCGGTTAGGTCATATTGCGCCGCCTGTGAATGAAAGTAAATTAGAAGAGTTAATGCAGGTATGTTTGATGATTAGATTGTTTTCTAAGTGTATAAATAACAAAATAAATTGAAGATGAAAAAAGTAATAGCAAAATAAAAGTTATGTATGTAAATGAAAATAAAGAAAAGAAAGAAATGTGTTACTAAAATCAAACTATTGTTCTAGCCTGACGTTAGGAATTGAACCCTTAACAAGTAAACCCTATGCATTGAAATCAGAACTAGCCCCAAGTACAAGAAACTAAGAATTGAGGGGAAAACAATCATAAATTATGCACATTTTGAAACAACAGGATTGATAGCTAATTTTAAGTTGATTCATTTTCGGCCAAAAAGTAAGGTTAATTCAAATTTGTAACTGATATTAATGTTGCTCACCTAGCCACCTATCAGGCGTGTTGTGACGTGACAGTCGATCAGCTGATGACCTTGCTAGGCTGGGCGAGCGAGGTGGTCGCGGAGTCATCCCCGCCCCCCCTCAGACTGCATGCAGAGGCCTTGGCATTCCTGGATAAGATAACATGACACCGATGAGAATGACTACATTACAGGGAACATGCGCATCGTCATGCACTATGGTTAGGCAAAGGACTGTCCAGAAGAAAACGTCGATGGCGGTAGGGGGGGGGGGGGGGGCGGCGGCGGCGACAGAGTTTTAACATAGAAATGCAGCCGAAATATCAATCGCTACGTCACTCTACGCTAGATCCAAGAATAATATTTCACAATGCAGCAATAAACAATAATAATTGGGAATTAATCTAAATGGATCACGCGACGCCTAGAAATGAAGTAGCTGTAGTAAAAAAAACTCGCGAGGTAATGGTTCTTGGTTAAAGGTACCTAATATCCACGTGAAAACTATAAATGGATGGCCGAGAGGCCTCATCTCATGTCGCACACAGTAAGATGGTCCAACGTGTAATGAACCATTGATTAAAGAAGGCTATAATCAATGAATGAACCAAACTACGATTTTATGTAATTACTAAGTGAACGAAGCAATTATGGGGTGCACTGGCCTGGGAGGAAAACTGCATGTCAATAAATAACTCGATAACTCATTCGCCGTTGGGCTAATAATGTAAAAGATCTTTAAAGAACGCAACTACAAAACAACGCCAGCCACGTCATGCTAGCTGCTAGAGGAATGAAGATGAAAAACATTGCGTAACGTGCTAAAATGTGAACGCCTAGCGGCATTGAGCCAATATACAGGAAGGCTATATGAAACTACGTGTTTGACATGAATAATTGTTAATTATTTTAAAGTAATCTTAAATATGCTGGATACAAAGCAATAATATTATTAAAGAAAACGCCGAATGGAACCTCACTGGGTAATGGCTAATAAGAATGATGATTGATGTTGCAAGCTTGTATAACTACAAGGAGTACCAGGCAAGGTCATGGATACGTGAAATGAGGCGATAAATGACGTAGGTAGCCTACAAGGTACTGTACATGACTTTAACTACAGTTTTATGTAGATAAAAGAATGCAATAATGTTAAGAAAAACAGCACAGAAACGAACTCACTAATGAGTGCTAATGTGAATGTTGAAAGCATGCAAGTACGCACATGCCACGTAATTGAATCAAGTAAACTGGGGTGATAAATTAAGTTGTGCGACATGAATTAATTAAACAAGCAAGCATAGTAAATAAAATGCAATAATCTTAAGAAGAACAACAAAGAAATATGAAAATTCACTGCCTGCGTATGGCAATTGGCTGTAAAAGAAGCATGCATGTAGATGAAGCCGTAACTCACCTTGCTGAAGTGTGACTTTCCCCGAGACTGTCTGGCGAGCAACTGAACGAGAAGAACAGCGGGTGGTGGGGTGGGGCGGGGCAGGTCTGCGTCACTCAACCTGACGTCAACACGGGATTCGAGACTTCGCGCATGTCACGTAGTTTAGGTATAGTCCATACGAGATAAGAACCCGGATATGCCACAGAACTAGAAGTAGTGGGAAGGTTCTGGGTTCCATTCCCGTCACCGAGAAAACTGACTGAAGGATTTCTCAGTCAAAAGCTGAAGGGTTTACAACTTGACTTGAGTTCATAAAACTTATTTTTTCTTGAAAAAAATGGAAATCTTTTTTCGTGAAGAAGTAGTGGAAAATGATTTGATTGATTGATTTGATATTGCTTAACGTCTCACATTAATGCACTAAGGCTATTCGAGACGATGAGTGGTGATAGATGAGGATGAAGTGTGAACAGAAGGGAGGAGGGGAAACCCGGTACCGGCACGTAGCTTACTCCTTTCGAAAAGTACCAAGGGGACCAACGGTTTTACGTTCCATCCGAAAGGACGGTGTATAACCTTGACAGTCATATAGATTCCTCCACTAACCCGGACTGCCGAGCAGACGTCGAGATGGACGAAGCCTTTACACTAGCTCTCAAACTCTCCAGAGGATGAACTATAGTTCACCCACTCTCCCCCTGGCCACGCCCGAAGGTTGCTTAACTTCGGTATTCGAGTGGGAACCAGCTAAACGATCTCGGCTAAACCACTGGCTAGGTAGTGGAAAATGTGCGGAGGTGAAAATATTTACTTTTTAAACCTGCAAATTGGTTTTGAATCCTCTAGTTTCACAACGGCAAACAACAAAACAAAACCAACTTGGCAGAAAAGGCTAGTTTAGTTTTTTCCTGGGGGGGGGGGGGGGGGGGGGGGGCTACTGTCTACTTAAAATAAAATAAAAACGTAAATAAATAAAAAATTAATTGTATTTAGAGTCTACCCACTCAGTTACATAACTGATTTTCAGTGGGGGACTTTAAATCAAAGCGACCAAGCCAACCCTGTAGGCCCCGACGCAATCGACGAGTGAGCGATAACCAACCAAAGATCGATTTTTTAATAGGAAATATAGTAATCAGTGGTATGGACAGTGCGAACACCCGCGGATCAGAAAAGATACCTGTTGCACTCGTAAACCACAATCATCAGATAAACCACACGGATTACCTACTTTGGCCTACTATACCCGTCTCCTGTACACTAAGTCCATAAATTACGATGACCATGACCTAGTTGTTCAACCCCTACCACCCAAAGTTACTGTCAGATTTTGTTAGGATTATCTTTAAATGAAAGAGCGGAAAATTTCCGATTGTTCCACCAAAGGAAAAATTAACATCATGAACTATTCTTCTACTAAATGCCCTTACTATTATGGACTACAGCATAGGAAACAAAAACCAGGATAGTTCCATATCGTTAATTTTTAGGTCAATAAATTAAATACTAATAGAAATCAAAGTACTCCAACATGCATCCGTTTTTGTCTGTCCTGCATGTGTCACGTCTCGTGATAAACCAATTGGCATGCCGTTCTTTTACATTGACGTTTACAAGGATGATGATTGATGATGAATGTTTCTGGTGACCCAGGGGGATGGGATAGCCCAATCAAATATTGGAATTCTACATACGGTATCTGGCAAGTGGCACCTCCACCAAAGGAAAATTTGTACTGTAAGCTTCACTCCCCATTTTGAGTACTCCTACACCCCGGATTGTTTGTAATACTCACCATAAAATACATTTTCTCTGTACTGAATATTGAACACAAGTGTTTATTTCAAATTGAATAATGATTCATCACATTTATTTAAAATTACTTTAATTATTTTCACTAACACTGTAATAACATTTCTTATGTTTATCAAACAGTAATGAGTAATTGGGCTTTGCACTGCTCTTTCTCACACTCGTAGTGCCACCTTAGTACAAGCCCAACCAAAGAACTACGTGGAGTAAGGGCATTCTTTGGTTCAATACTCGTAGATATACTCTACATATTGGTGATATTCTTATGTAATAATAACGAACTGCTAATAAAAAAATTAAAAAACATGGCCTACTATGTTGATGATTGGTAGCGTTTAGGGCCAGTACTACGGTGGGCGGACATGCAAAAAGCTTTGAGTGCAAAGCCCAATAGGGCAATGGCCAAACTAACCTCCCACCAGAGCGCAGAAGAATCGGAGTTTGGTCACAGCCATGTGTAAGTTCCGCTGGAATCACAATGCAAAGAGTCCTATGACCAAAGCCCGATCACGCGGATCTGGCAGAGAATCCGGGCGGACCAGCTTGGCATTGCCCTATTGCTGCGTCTCATAAGTGAAAGGGAAGATGTTGTTTGAGATCCAGTAACAGCCATTGACCACTGACACTATGCAACAACACTTCAACAACATGACTCTTGAGCGACTACAGACCAGACAATACTTGCTGGCCTCAACTGCACGTAAGCTTCTCTTTCACAAACTATTTGTGATAAACCAACTTTCTAACAGTGTTGGGTAGGAACTTTAAAAAAAGAACGCACTCCTAGGAATGCGTTCCATTTTTAGTTAGAGGAACTTTCAACACAAAAGTTACAAATTTTGGAGAACTTTTAATAAAGTTTTAGAAGTTCCTTTCACTCTTAGAGATGACAAAATTCACCATGCCTCTACATTTGAAAACAGATTTAGCTGATACAGACAATACGATACAACGCGGCTTAAAAATCGCGAACTAAATCCTATGTACTATAATTTATCAGCTAAAGGAACTTTTAAACAGTAACTATTATTATTTCAGAAACTCAAAACTTTGCGCGAAGGAACTGGAACTTTTAAAGTTCCCTTTGGAGGCCAAGTAACTTTCCTTTTAAAAGTTCCTTTTTTGCCGGAACTTACCCAACACTGCTTTCTAATACCAACTACTAAGCTAGATTTAATTTTACAAATATTGGATATGTTTGCCTATTACAGTTATAAATAAACTACATAGGAAATCACAGTGAAGTATACTTACAAGAATCACATATAGAAACAACAATGTATATTAGCTTATAGTTTGTAAAGTTCTTAATACAGATTCACATAATTTTAATTAACATTCTTAGTAGTATAAAGCTCATTAACCTGGTCACAATTAAAATACAGTTTGTCTTCAACTTATTGGTAGTAAAATGTTCCAGACAACACTTCAAACAAAATGCCAATGGACAGTAAGTTAGGGGGAAACACAAAGAATGTGAAGAACGTTTGTATTTTTAACATGTAGTGGGTTCTCTTATCATGATATTTGTGGGTCCCCGTGTGCAATTTTGTGATAGAGTATTGACAGTGGTATCATTTTTTTTCCTTGTGAAGTACTGATTCAGAAAAGTAATGGTGGGGATCTGGGACACGCGACTGGAAGGGTGAAGGGTGGGGGTTAAAATGTCGAAATTTTGTAAATATAATCAAATATTTTTCTCATTTTTCTACAATCTAAATTGTTTAATTTTTTTTAGCTTTTTAACACTATATTTAACTTATACAATTCAATAAATCATTAAATTGACCGCCATATTGGATTCAAAAAGGCGGAAAAAATGATTTCCTAAAATCCGCACATAGTCGTGTGGGATAACAGAGTAAAGGTATTTAACGTCTCAATATGGATAAGAGAACTGTTTCATGGTCATGGTTATCACTAAAAGTACCAATATCGACATTGATTTGACTTGTAGACCAGTGTCCTACCGATTTCTTCAAAATATACATTAATTTTATGTTGCTATTGCCAATATTTTAGTTATATTTTTACTGCAGAGTACAAATGTATGACATGGCATTATGATAAAGTGAAATGACATCCAACAAAATTTAAGTTCAATATATTTTTCCAATATATTTCAATACATTTTGATTTAGCACAAGAACATCGTACTATATTCAACAGTTCTTCAGGCCCGCAAGGGATGTCACCACACATTACTGGCTCATACGATTCATCATCATCTATAGTCCATCCATATTCTGTTACTGGTGGTATACGAGGGTTCGCCACATCCGATTGCCACCAAATCAATGCTTGATAATGAGCTCTTCTGATAGCTGGGCGTAGTGCAGCTTGAGTCGGTGGCATACTTATGCCTTATACTTGCTTTTTCGTAAAAAAAATAAAAATAAACAAACAACAGAAACACCATCGTTTCTCACGTAGAGTATTTATTTTAGGCACTCGCAAGCACACAGAGCATATGTATTCTTCAAGGACTCGATACGTTTCTTCTCCAATAATTGTTTTTGTTCCACCTAGTGGAGCAAGGGCTTCCAGGACATTGTCATCAGCATCTACAAACCTGTTCCAGAAATTGATCTTAGATTTACCAGAAAATGAATCAGTAATGTCAGCTCCAGAAAGAGAATGCATTTCGAGTAAAGCAGCAACTCTTTTTTGTCCCATTGCTTCAGAAATTTTTCGTATTGAAATTCGACGTGGTTTAACCTCTGTTAAAACCAGATAAGAATGTTTCTGGTGTTGTGAATATCGATGTTAAGCCAACACTAGAACGTCAGTGTCAGGAGTGATAATAGTCAAGGACTGAGTCCCTCTTTCGGTTGCATGAAGTGCATGGAGAATGATTTTCGTGTCGGCCTCTTCTTGAGAAATGCTTTTGTCGACATGAAGTTTAGTGGCTTTTGCAATGTTGCGGAAAGAAACAACACATTTTCATTCAAGTCTGTAGCCATTTTTAATATACTTTTACTCAAAAATTCTGTAATCGAATATTTATTTTTGAAATGGGACATAAGTTTGTTTAGAGGGACCGATTTTATTATTGTGTGAGGTTCTATTTTGTACTGAATGGGGGGCTTTCCCAGTTGCCGTTTGTTTCTTGTGATTTTTTTTGCGATTTCTCAACATACGTATCAAATACAACATGGACCTCTGAGAAACTCCCATACTTTGAAAAGACTTTCTTACAAAACTGATCTGCCAAATCTGAAATTGTCCTGGTGTCCTTTGCAAGCTTTAATGCGTGTATTTCTGCCATTCCATCTACAATCCCAACTGATATTTCAGAGTTGGGATTATCATTTGGATTTGGAGATTCGCTGTATCGTCAGCTTGCAGTTCTTTGGATGCGTGGTCTTCCAAATGATGCGTTAGCTTCCTTTTGATTGAACGTGGTTCATGGTCCATTCATTTCCAAACATACTGCATGGAACAGCAGATAGCGCGTATTTACCAATTTATTCTTTTAGATTTATTTTTAAGAGAATGACATAGAACAACAAGACGATTGAAAGGCTTCCTGTCTTCTTTTAATTGAACAACACCCTGTTTGGTTTTTACTTTTACTTTCTTTGACATAGTCTTACACAGTCTCCACTTGTTTTGTGGAACTGTATCCCACAAATTAACAGTCATCAATGATACGTTCATGAACAAATTTCTGATAGTGCGCTAGACCAAGGTCTGGCACTTCATGCAACCGAAAGAGGGACTCAGTCCTTGACTATCTTCACTCATGACACTGACGTTCTAGTGTTGGCTAAACACATCGATATTCACAACTCTAGAAACATTCTTATCTGGTTTTAACAGAGGTTAAACCACGTCGAATTTCAATACGAAAAATTTCTGAAGCAATGGGACAAAAAAGAGTTGCTGCTTTACTCGAAATGCATTCTCTTTCTGGAGCTGACATTACTGATTCATTTTCTGGTAAATCTAAGATCAATTTCTGGAAACAGGTTTGTAGATGCTGATGACAATATCCTGGAAGCCCTTGCTTCACTAGGTGGAACAAAAACAATTATTGGAGAAGAAACGTATCGAGTCCTTGAAGAATACATATGCTCTGTGTGCTTGCGAGTGCCCAAAATAAATACTCTACGTGAGAAACGATGGTGTTTCTGTTGTTTGTTTATTTTTATTTTTTTACGAAAAAGCAAGTATAAGGCATAAGTATGCCACCGACTCAAGCTGCACTACGCCCAGCTATCAGAAGAGCTCATTATCAAGCATTGATTTGGTGGCAATCGGATATGGCGAACCCTCGTCTCGTATACCACCAGTAGCAGACTTTGGATGGACTATAGATGATGATGAATCGTATGAGCCCGTAATGTTTTGACATCCTTGCGGGCCTGAAGAACTGTTGAATATAGTACGATGTTCTTGTGCTAAATCAAAATGTATAGAAATATATTGGAAAAATATATTGAACTTAAATTTTGTTGGATGTCATTTCACTTTATCATAATGCCATGTATACATTTGTACTCTGCATAACTAAAATATTGGCAATAGCAACATATAATTAATGTATATTTTGAAGAAATCGGTAGGACACTGGTCTTCAAGTCAAATCAATGTCGATATTGGTACTTTTTGTGATAACCATGACCTTGAAACAGTTCTCTTATCCATATTGAGACGTAAAATACCTTTAATCTGATATCCCACACGACTATGTGCGGAATTTTAAGAAATCATTATTTCCGCCATTTTGAATCCAATTTGGCGTCAATTTAATGATTTATTGAAATATATAAGTTAAATATAGTGTTTAAAAGCTAAAAATAATTAAAACAATTTAAAATCGTAGAAAAAATGAGAAAAATATTTTATTATATTTACAAAATTTCGACAATTTAACCCCCACCCCTCACCCCTTCCAGTCGCGTGTCCCAGAGACCCACCATCACTTTTCTGAATCAGTGCTTCACAAGGAAAAAAATGATACCACTGTCAATACTCTATCACAAAATTGCACACGGGATTAGTTAACAAAACCCACTAATGCCTAGCTGAACCAATTTTTGAATAGAAAATTGCATTTAGAGTCTACCCATTCAGTTAAAAAACTGGTTTTCAAAAGGACATGAAAGAAAGCGTTCTCTTCTTTCTTAAAATATGCTTAGACCAAGGCTCCAAAATTCTACTCACTAGCTGGCAAATTGCGAGTGACTTTTAAAAGAAAACGAGTTAAATTTCTTACTTCAGTAAAAATAAATAATCCAATAAAACATTAAAGCCGGCTGAATTACAGCGGGGGCTTTTACAGGCAGACGGATCAGGCTTAAAAAGCATTGAAAAGTGTTATTAGATGTTAATATAAAAAATCACTAACAGCAAAATTCCTCCCTGGCTGGGGCTTTGCCCCAGACCCCTGACTTGCCTACATGAGTTCTCTAGTCTTCTGGCTTGCAAGAAACTCTCAATGTTATTCTTGGCAGTTAAAACTTAAAATGGACTAAAATATTTGACTGGGACTTATGCTTTAACTTTTAAGTCTTATTTAAACTATTGAACACAGAACCAAGTATCTCATGATCTTAAATAACTGTAAACAGGTAGTGTAGTGACAAAAATATATAGTAATATAATATATGAATAAATAATATAAAGTATATCAGCTTGTTAATATACAATACAGTACTAGTAGTAAATAAAATTATTATAATGTAAAAAATGAAAAATAATAACACCCAGAATTGCATAATTATTTAGCCTAGGACCAACCAGTTACAGAAGGCTTTCAAGGCACTTGACTGCAGGGGTAATTTTATAGGCTTTTCATGATTATAGCAAGTTAAAATGAAAAAAAATTGAAACAGAATAAAACTTTTATTTGTTTAAAACATGACTTTGGGTTCAAAAATTTGCAACTGGTCACACAAAGCTGGATCCTGTTTGGAAATGGTTCATTAACACTTTTGATTAATATCACTTTCATTATGCGATGTTTTGAAATTCTTACAATACATGTACACTAGGCGTCAGAAGTAAATCAAGGGTAATCTTGTACCGACACCACCGACACAAAGTCGATGGATCTCGGATTTGTTCTAAAAAGCACCTTTAGAAAGTCCCACTCAGCTAACACCCAGTGGATGGGCAAGGACTGGACGGCTTGCCCTATTTATGTCACTAGAAAAACTGGCCTTAATTGATTTCTACAATAGAAATAAGCCTGCGCTAAAGTTGTGCAGTGTTTGGTCAATCCATTAATATATACAAACCTTGTTCTAATAGTAGTACAACTTTATTTTTTTAAACAAAGCTCTGCCTTTACATTAAGGTTGCCTTCAGACACAGAATAACAAAAAGAAATTAATTTACATTTATACAAATTACGTTTAACAATAAGTAAAATAAGTTACAGATTATGAAAAAATAGAATGAAATGAAAAATTAAGTGAGAAGTATGATTTGTGAAGTATAAAAATAACAAATACTGATTTATACTTGTTACTTCTTGCTTTGGCCATATAGATGATTTCTAAAAATCAAAATCGATCCCTTTAAAGCAAGGAGCACCAAGTCATAAATAAAACTCGCATTAAGGCTATTCGACCGCGTTTTTCTATTTTCCAAAATATGCTACCAAGTCAAAACATAGTTAATGGCTTTCAAACCTAGCTATTTTAGAAAATCAAAAATATTTTTTTCAAATTTTTCTGATCCGGTACACGGCCAATATAGCCACCTCAAAATAATTTCCAACTTCAATTCGCCAAGGCACACCATTCAACGTAGGGTGTTGTGTTTTTGTGACATTAATTTCCAACTGTTTTTCTATGGACTGACTGAGAGAAAACAGATTTTTTTAACAATTGTCTTTCCTGCGAATTTTTTTGTTTGGCGGTACAAATCGGTAAAAAATACCGCCAAACGAAAAAATTCGCAGGAAAGACAATTGTTAAAATAAATCTGTTTTCTCTCAGTCAGTCCATAGAAAAACAGTTGAAAATTAATGTCACAAAAACACAACACCCTACGTTGAATGGTGTGCCTTGGCGAATTGAAGTTGGAAATTATTTTGAGGTGGCTATATTGGCCGTGTACCGGATCAGAAAAATTTGAAAAAAAAATATTTTTGATTTTCTAAAATAGCCATGTTACAAAGCCATTCACTATATTTTGACTTAGTAGCATATTTTGGAAAATAGAAAAACGCGGTGGAATAGCCTTAAGTCTAAAACGTTTGCAAAATTTGACAAAAAAATCCGGTATCGTTCCTCTTGCTCCTATTAAGAGCCCGATCACCTCAATTTCCTTTATATCATATTTGGTGAGAAAATATGGAACGGTAGCCTCGTAGATGTCTTTCTTTTCTCGATCCACCTTCTCCGCATGTCCAGTATCACCTTCAAATCTTATGGTAGGGTCAATGATATAGCCGTGGCTAGTTATTCGGTTAATGGCAATTATATCCACCGACGGGCTACTGTCATTAGCTCCCAAGCACGCGACTTCTTCATATACTTCCAAACCTTTGAGTTTCAGCTGGTTTTGCTAGGGCAGATCGGATGCTATGGTGGCGATTGTTCCTTAGAAGTTCTCCATGTTTACAAGAGCCAAGAACGTGAGGTAAAGTTTCTTTCTCACTGAGGCAATGCCTGCAGTGGTAACCGTCTTGACTCCTTCCGTGCAGAGACCTTACAGGTGCAACGTCACATGTAAATTTCAAGGCATCTCTCCATTCTGATGACGACAAACCGAGTTTGGTGCTAATCCATTTATTGGCTGGAGTGTACTCCTTGTACATAGATACACCACGCCCCTTTTGGATCAGTGAACACCACTTACCATATTCTTTGATTCGCATTATATCTCTGATTTTCCTGCTTGTTATCTTCTTAGTTGAGGTGTTGCAACTTTCTTCTAGCTCATCAGATGTTAAACTAGCTTCTCCAAACATAGCTGTTTTTCCAAAGTGGTATTACGTGTTTCTATAACATATGGATCGTTAGATTTCTCTAAAACCTGGCAAATATTATAATGTTGAATAAAAGCTTCCCATTTGGCACGAAAGTTCCTAGTCCCTTACAACTTCTGGCTGTGTATAGCATACTGTCAGGCAGGGTTGCCACATTGGGCGATTTGTCGCCGTTTGGGCGACCAAGCAATGTTTTTAGCGACCAAAATATTTTGGAAGTCGCCTGTCGCCGAAATGGGCTACTTCACGAAAATCCAAACTTCAAAAAAAAAATTCAATCTACAGCGTGTTTTAAACACAAATAATGTTTATCAGAAATTATTCCAATGTTAAATAGTATTTTGTAATTTAAATATTAGGTTAGTAGTAATACAGTATACTCATTAACCGACTACATTTCGCCCGGCCCGCCTAGCCAAGAGTGGGTCAGATAATAGATAGTAGATAGAGCTACTTGTGCATACAAGGCCGCGCAAAATCCCCCGGCCCCGACGGACCGATTCGAATGATCGTCGGATCGAATCGTCAGTGGTTGTAGTGTAGTGTGTAGGTGATGGTACCGGTACGACCTTGTCATCATACACTTTGAATAACAGTACTGGTAGTGTCAATTTACTGTGAAGTGTAATGGGGAAATACGGAAAATATGAAAAGAAGTACAAGAAATCCTGGGAGGCACTTCCAGAGATGCAAGGTAGGATACAAACAATATTTAAAAAAGACAGTCCCTACAGGGATTTGTCATAAGTTATTGCATGTGGTTTATACACGTTAGACTTATATATTATGTCTTAAACGAATACACTCTTTCTAGGATGGCTGCAACAAGCACCACCTGGTCATGAAAAAGAGGGCGAAGCTATGTGTAGGTTGTGTAAGACAACCATGCGCCCGCAATTAGCCGATTTAAAAAAACATGGGCTAACCAAGTTGCACTCTGTCAAAATGGCTAGTTTAAATCGTGCCGCGCAGCCAACCCTTGGCAATTTTGGTAAGATAGTATCGAAAGCTTGTGAATTTTTCAATTATAAAATTAATAAGTGCATTGGTGATAAATTAAATTTTGTTGTTTTATCCAGGTGTTTCCTCCACGGTAGCAGTATCAGAACAATCGAAAAAAATTGATCTACAGCTTCCCTCTGTACATTGCGATACATAGCTCATCAGGAGCATTGACCATTTGGGCGAATTACTTAAGAGCATTGGCCTTGGACTAAACTTGAAAATTTGCGCCTTCATCGTACAAAATGTACAGCCCTAATAAAATCAATCCTTGCTCCAGCTATTTTTAACTGCTTTAATTGAAGACGTCGGAAGTAGTGGGTTTTTCACTTATTGTTGACAGTCAACTGACGTGTCGTTTCTAAATATATGTGCATGTGCATCGGTACTATAGTAAACTCACAGAAAAAAATCATTACCGATTACCTCGGGAATATTCGAGGTTTGTAAGAGCAACAGCTGATGATTTATTCACAGCTCTCTGTCTTTATTTAGATACAGTTGGCTCAAGCTGGATAATATTGTTGGACTTGGTACTGATGGAGGCAGCAACCTATTTTGGGAAAAAACCATTCCCTCTTTACGCTCATCAAAAAAAAAGTACCAACTGTGCAATTAATTAAAAGGGTGTGTGCCATTCCATCCACATCTGTAGTTCAAAAGCGTCTGAAGAGCTGCCTAGTTCGGTTGACTTTCTTATTCGAGAAACATATAGTTGGTTTAGTTTGCAGCTCTCTTCGCCCCCCATGCATACAAAGATATTTTTGCAATTTTTAAATAATGGCGAAAAACCGCTACCAAATGGTACAACTGTCTCAGACCCGTGGCTAGCCAGATATGGGGCTGTAAATAGGGTTTTAGACCAATGGCATGAACTTAAAGCCCACTTTCAGATAGCAGCTGAAAATTTGAAAAATGTTATTCGGCTCGGCTTCTATCGGAGATGTATACGACCCCCACCAACCATTTGTACCTTCTTTTCCTAAAACCAATACTGCAAGAAATGCTTTACATAATCTCAACTTTCAGCATCCCAAACAGCCGAAGTTCCCAAAGCTTATGGAGATTTAAAGTTGCTTTTGATGTCTTGGCCAAAAAAATAATAAAACCCTCCTTCCTAGACGTTAACATGAGAGGAAACGAAAGTTACGACTAGACGACGTAGCATGTGTTGACAGGGCCCTTCAAAATCCTCTGTCCCACTTACCATTAACGTCAGTTTTACTTTGGTACTCTTTAACACGAGCTAGTTTCTAGTAATTTGAAAAGGGGACTGGCGAGCAACTAGCTCGTGTAAACAGAGGTGTTTTGGCTTTCTCAATAAACTTTGTGAAGAGTTAGCCAAACGATTGCCAGAAAACATGAAAAGGGTGTTAGTGCTCTCAGCATTTCACACCCATGTTTGTTTAAACCAAGTACGTCCTCCGTTTCAAAGTCTGCCATTACAAATTGTTAGACAAAGACTCAAAAATAAATTGGATGCTATTGAAAATCAGTGGCAAAAACTACTGTCTGTATGCTGGGCTGATTATTTTCCTGGGGGGAAAATCGAAACAGATACAGTAAAGTTTTGGATTTTTGTCAGCTCTTTCAAGGATGCCGGTGGACGTCTTGTCTTTAAAGAGCTGGCAATGTTTGCCCTAAAGTTCTTTCCCCACCACTCAGCAATGCAGTGGTAGAACGTGCATTTTCGGTCATGAACACTACAAAAACTAAAGGGCAAAATCGCATAAAGATGGATACTCTTGACGCCCTTATGCGTATTCGCATTCATTCCCTTGTTACGGGCGTTTGCTGCAACAAGTTCATTCCTTCAAAGGGAATGATACAAGCATTTACTTCCGACATGTACATTAGTCTCACAAACCCCCAAAACAATGATGCAGAAGGGACGGCAGAGCAAGACTTGGAGGAAGTAATGGAACTCTTTCCAAGTGAAGACTTGGATCATATTCCAGTTTTTTCCATCACCGAATAAGGAGGGGTTAGCCATAGGCCTATCATGTTAAATTGAATTTGTGTTTACAACCTCTTGAAATCTCTCATAACAGTGACAATATAATTCGAGTATTATTTCATAATATTATAGTATTTTATTGGATTTGTATTTTGATTATTTTAAGTAGGTAAACCGAATTGTAGTGTATTGTATTAGTGTCTTATTTCATTTGTATTGTTGTTTTATTTTATATATAATATACTATATATATTTTAATTATTTTAATGTAATGACAAATCCAACGGATGCTAATAACACTGAACTGAACTGAACTGCATGTATACTATTGTTTTTTAATTATGTCATAATCTGAAAACTTGACAACTTGAATAATAATAATAAGTAATTCGCACTGCTATTTTTGGTCACTCTGTGGACGAGTTACATCAAGAATACATCATTCCATGTATTATTCCATGATGTATTCAAATTTAAAATGTAAATAAATAAACATAACTTCGATACAATTCATGATTTTATCAATTTCTGTACGCGCGAATAAAATTTGACTGTGTTGCTAGCTTTAGTTCAAAATTTAGGCGACTTTGGGCGAGTTGACAGACAGCGCTGGCGACTATAGCGTGGATAAATCTGGCAACCCTGCTGTCAGGAGTATCCCCTGGTAGTTGAAGTATCTCTTTAATGGTGCTTCTTACTAATTTATCCAAATCCTCCAGGAATTTCATTAGTAATTTTCCAATGGGAGCGTTCTGCAAGGATAAATTAGGGTTGGCCATATATATTGATTGAGGATATTAAGCTTCTGATCAGCCATTAGTAAGTGAGAAGTGATGATGGTCTGTAATTTAGTTTTGAGTTGGTTTATAAGAGCAGCAAAATCTGTCACTATGGATTTATTGAAATTAACTCCCAAAATATTTTTATGGTTTCTGTTGGAGATATGCTTTTTATTGTCATTGTGGCATTTATATGGAGAGGTTCTTCTTGTAATTTACCTTTTTCAATGATAATGGCAGCACATTTTCTTGCATTTATTGTGAGGCCTAATTCATCCAATCTACTGTTCGCCATTTGTGTAAGAGCTGTGGCAGCTTCCTTATTCTTAGCTACGAGAACAAGATCATCAGCAAACCCTAAGATTGTAATATTGTCTAAACCATCAACTAAATTAAAACCATACATTTATGATACTTCATTTTCTGATAGTTCATTTAGAATGTGGTCAGTGATTAAGTTGTACAAAAATGGCGATAAAGGGGCACCTTGCATTACTCCTTTATTAATATTGATTGGTTTAGTTGTTTGGTTGTTTGCTTGCAACTGTGTAGTATTTCCAATCTGTAGTTCAATTATTAGGTCCTTCAGAAGTGTTGGTAGGGCTGAAGCACGAACTGTTGAAGCTAAATGAATGTGTCCAACGTTATCAAACGCTTTAGTGATATCAAGAAATATTAAAGCTGCGTTTCCATTATCTAATTTCGATTTTTCGAGAATGCTGTTGACAATATATACATTGATGTATGTGCCAGGTGTTCTTATGAATCCTTTTTGGTGACGGTTAAAAGTTTCATAATGTGTTGTAAATTTGTCCAATGCTCTTTCTATAACTCTGCGAAGAATTGAGAAAATTGAAATTGGTCTCCAATTTGCAGGATCCTTTGAATCTCCACCCTTGTGGATAAGAATAGTTCTAGCCTTCTTAAAGGATGTAGGTACCCATCCTTTAGATAACATTGTTGTTCCAATTAATGAAAGTAGCTTTATTACGTGTTTTGATTTTACTATTCTCATTAAAACTTTATCTTTGCCGGGTGCAGTGTCCATTCTCATGTGTTTTAAGGCATCTGCAATATGAGTTTCTGTGATGCATGGATCAAACATATCATCATTAATATTTTGCTCTTCGCATGATAACTTAGGAGTGTATTCATTGCGGGTTTGGTTGTTGGGAATAGAAAATCTCTCCGAGAACTCATCGTAAAGGATGTTGCTTTCAATATTACATTGAGGACTGTCGCTTTTTGCAACTAAGTTCACAGCCTTTTTACGTTGATTATAATAGTAGAATTGGGTTTTTTGGTACATGAATTTCTCATTCCGTTTCCGTAACTAAGGGCCCAGTGTTTAAAAGTCCCAATAGGCCAAACGCTAAAGAAAAATAGGGCCACCATGTTTTCCCCAGGCTTGTGGCTCTGTGAATATAACAATTCCAATACAAACAGAATATTCACGAGCAATGTCAATAACGGTAGGTATCTTCTAGACCCCTTGATTTACATCTGATCGCCGATGTTCATGTGGAATACATAGAATTAATATCTTAAACAGAAGTGCCAACCGGTTTGTCTTTGTTGTAGTTGGGAACATGTGAAGCACACTGCTGTGTTTTGTCTGTACTGATACGTAAAACACGTAAATACTACTAGGAAAACGCTAAAGTCCCGCCGCGTTGATGGATGAGCTTTTATGTAAGTATTTAGTTTGCGTAGGACCACTTTTAAGCTGCAACAGACTGACAGCAAGGCGAGGCTCACTGCTGTGTGCGACTGTGCGTGCATGTAGCAGTCAAAAGGTGCGGGGGCGGCGAGGTCATATCGAAGCTGCACGCAAGTTGTACGATATTCATTAGAAATATTTATTCGATTGCCTCCAGAATCATATCATATCTAACTATAGTGATTTCAAACGTTCCCCTAAAGTTTCATCAAGATCGGAGTAGCCGTTTGCCCGGCCGCGGACCAAATATCAAGAAAATATCGCATTACAAATTGAAAAAAATCGTAAAAGTACGATATTCATGAGAAATAATTCTTCGAATGTACCCAAAAACGTGGCAGGTCTAAGTTCAGAGATTTCGAAGGTCCCCTTCAATTTTCATCAAGATCGCATATGCCGTTTGCCCGGAATCGTGCGAACAAACAGACAGAAAAAACAAACAAACAAACAAAAAAAAAAAAAAAAAAACATTGGAGCTAAATTTTTTGAGGGGTCAGTGAAATTGAAGTCTTCGCTTCGCTCATCCAATAAACAACAGCGTGTCTAACTCTGCACCAGTAATTTCTCTCTTCATATTGTGTAACCTATACCACTATATAAATCTTGTATAAATCAATTATTTCAATGTTAAGAAATTATTTAATTATTTTAGACAATCAAAGACTCACACTTTTATAATTGTCTGAATGCAAATCTATACCTCACATTGAAATCTTGCAAATACCAACAAAACAGTCATTGGCCACATCATTTAAAAGAGGTTGTTAGAATAGTATTAGACCTAGGCCTCACTAAAAAGTGAGTGACTTTAAAAAAGGCTAGTGCAGAGGTCCACTTTTTTTTCTGAGTAAATGGTTAATAACATTATTGAGAATATGTTTTGTGAACAATTATAAAGAAACAATGTATGAGATCCAGTACTATTCTTATTTATTGATTGGTTGATTGATTGATTGGATATTTGCTTAACGTCTCATAATAATGTACTTTGGCTATTCGAGACGATTTATTCATTGATTTTGAGTAAAACAATTATGAAATAAATCCCCAAAATTTACTAAATTTTTGTGAACTTTGGATATTTATTCCAACTGCTTCGATTTTTTTAAGCAGATTTCCGTACTATTGTATATCCCGTTTTAATCAACTTGAAAAGGTTTTTGTAAACTGCAAGTTAAACAGTTAGGTAGGCCTATAACTTTTAATGGTAATTTCATAAATTGGAAATAATGATTGGATTTTACATTTTTTCAACTTTCTAAGCTTAAAATAATAATAATAATAATAATAATAATAATAATAATAATAATAATAAAATAATAATAATAATAATAATACAGTAATTAGTAAATGATAGCAGTTGTAATAAAAGTATGCCCCGACTGGGGATCGAACCCAGAACCTCTGGCTTAACGCGCCACAGCTCTGCCGATTGAGCTACCGAGACATAAGACACACCTTCATTAAACTGCTAAAAAAAAAAAAAATAATCCTAATGATGATGACGATGAAGATGACCATGATGTTGATGATAATAATGAAAGAGTACTTATTTTAAACTTGGCATAGCTTGCCATTTAAAGGGGCTAGTACCCCAAAAAATTATTTTTAAAAAACGGCTTTAATCTGCTTATTTTTGTTCCACATAAATACTAGAGCATTGTACCAATCTAAAATGGCCTTTTACAACATCGTGTCTTGAAACTGTGCACAAATATACACTCAAACATGCATTCCAAAATCACACCCCTTCTTGCTAATAAGCATATTTTGACCAAACCACTTGCCCAAATTATAAAACAAAATACGGTATAAGGGTTTACAGAAAAGACTGTATAGAGTATGTCAATAATGACCAATATTTTTTTTTATCAAAATCCTCCAAGGTCACGGGACATTAGATTGTCCCATGTTGTTTCTTATGGGAGATTTTTGACAATGGTGATTTTGCCGATGGTGGACCGAATAATTTTCCTATTACTTTCTAAATTCATAACTAGTTGGCCTGAATGAAATATTTTTTTAGTTTAGCGGCCTTTTCTCCTTTGGTTTCTCCATATTTTCTTTGCAGCCGTGTGTATCAATCGAACGGTTCTTCATTAACGTTTTTGCAAAATTTGATAATGATGTTAGTAATGGTTTATCACACTGCAACTTTTCACATGTTAACCTCAGTAACTACTCTTAAGAAAAAGAATAAATGCACATTGGCATTCATTTTGGTTTGAAACACATATGGCTCTAAACATTATAATGTAGGTCATATTTTGAAATATCTGAACAATTACACCTTTAAACATCAACATTTAGAACAAAGGTTATTTTGTTACAAATAATCCGATTCTAAAATTAACTATGCGGACTATGCCTAACAAATTAGGCCTAAGTATAAGAAAGATGGATGGATGTTTTAGCAACAGCCAACAAGTTTTACAAATTGTTGTGGTTTGGTTAGGGTTTGTAGGGTACTATGTATCCAATAACTCATATAATAAACATTAATTAAGGAGACCTAGGTGTAAAGAAAATTTTTAAAAAAATGTATGGAACTTAAAATTATATTACTATATTAGGTATGCATTGTAATTAGTATTTACTTTTGTTGCATAAATTGAATCACCATTTATTTGTACTAGTTACTAGTAGAAAATAAGTGAAGGCTAACAACAATAGGCTAATCATTATTGCCTTCATTCCTGATTAGCTACCAAGTACAAGCTAAAAAACATACAAAATAACAACTCACAAAGTTTATTACCTATCAAAATTTGTCTTATTAATGAGCAAATAGGCACAAGAACTTTCAAATTGTTGGCTGTTGTTAAAATTCCAGTAGGCCTAAGCAGTTTTCACATTAAAAATGACAATGTGTTACTTGTTGGAATTCACACAGAAAATGATAGTACACCCTATCCACTGTGAATCACTGTACAATTATCATGGATATATGGAAACGTGAGTCCAAAATGGCTAGGCTAGGATAATTGAATCAAAAATTGTGAAATTTACATATTCCAGTGAGGGGAAAGGTGGATGACAGATTGGAGATTTCAGATTACCTTAAAAATATTAGGTAAGTCGCACATAGACACACATTATAAAAGAAGAACAAGGCGAGATGATAAATTTCAAACAACTGTGGTTTGGAAAAGATAAATAAAAGCTTGTCGAAATCCCATCATGAAATCGTCTTGGTCACCTATTTGTGCCTATGTGCACTTATACGCTACGGTACCTAATGTTTTTCCCTCACTGAAATAAGTTAATTTGTGTTCCTAGTTCAAATTGAACACTGAATATAGGCCTAAGTATTACACAAAAGGGCAAGGTATTTAGCCCATGTTTCTTTTATAGAAAGAAACTGTTTGTATTTTAGAACTAGATTTGAGATTTGCAGGCTGAGACTCTTGTTTGGCACCAAACTGAGATGTGTGGGTTCATTAAAAAACTGATGCAGACAGTTAGGCTCAGAAGCTCAGAACTATAGTCTGTATGAAAAAATATTGTAATGTTATGGTAGGTAAGGTTTTAATTTGATATCTAATTGAGCGACGAGCGACGTCTCCACTTGATCTTATGCTCGAAGTCTGTTTTGTTTTTTTCTGTTACTGCTTCAATACAGGTCGCAACCTTCTCATGATCGACCTGAAATTTTGCCACTGTACTACCACCTAGGCGGGTTGCTGAATAGTTTTTGACAATCCGATCATTGTAATAAAAATAAAAAATAAATACAAAATTAAAAATAAAATTACGAGGGTTAAATTTGCAGGTCAAAAGTCAACATTCTCCCATTTTCCAATTTTCAGCAATCGTCAAGACCTTAAACTTATTGCTAATATATTCGAAATGATGTTAAAAAATGAAGGAGCAGTGAGATACAAGATACACTTTAGCACGCAACGTGAATAGTAAATGCAGATGTGGATAGTAAAGTGTACAAAAATGTCAATATCTAGGTAGGCCTACACTGTGGGTGGCCTTATGGAAATGTCTACTGGTCATGTTGCACGTACGGTCTCTCAAACGGTTCCAACTGAGCGTTTTCCTAATTGATAGTATATAATGCATATATAATGCATTTTTAGAACATAAATTGAAGATTTTTTATTTGAATATTTTTTCTTGAATTAGGCCCTAGCTATCTCATTACTGTCTGCAATCAATTTATCGATATTTCGCAGTGTTATCGATATATTACTAAATAATGGTAGGCCTAATTGACTAATTAGTAATTTTGCATGCTATAAATATTGGTGGGGGCTACACTGCCCAGATAGGCATGGGCATGGGGTATGACTTTTTTCATGTTTTTACAGTAAGTGCCTGGAAAGGTCACAATATAGAGATATGCCGTACAAGATAGTGTGATCAGGTTTGCCATTCTTGTGTTAAAGTTAGAAAAGTTCATTAGCCTATTTAAATGATAAAACATTTCATTTTTATCGTCATCTACTCTGAATCCAAATAATTGCCACACATGTCTCCGTTTGTTAGGCGGTGTCACAACTCACAAGTAATGGGAAGGGTCCTTTTTTGTCGAAAAGAAACATCGTGAGTTTCAAATAATTAGATAGACACTACAAAAGTTGGCACTACATCTCCCCGAGCCGTACTAATGATCAGCGGGTGACCAGCGACGTCTCGCTGCTGGAGTGACAACCCGAGCGAATGAATACTGGCGGCGGTGGGGGTAAGTTTATTTGAGCGGATATTGGCTACTTATGCATTATCCGACACCCAATCAAGTGACAGAGGGGTATTTTGGTCAGGGCGAAGACATCGATGTTACTATTTAAATCGATATTATTGTGTTGGTTACATACAGGACTAGGTAATGATATCAATATTTTGATTATCAACAGAAACCATTATATAATATATGTAAGTTGACAATACGTAATGTATATATTTAGAAAAGTGGACTGACCTGCCGACGTCTTTTAAGAATGTACATTAGCAATGTTGTACTCAAGATCTAGGTTTTTGGCAATAATTTCTTCCTTTAGTGCGAGATACTGCTCTTTGTCGCTGTCCGAATCTGGAGGTGGAATAGTGAGCACGACTAGCAGTGGGCAGCTGACCAGTATACGGGAAACAGTTTGCCAGCTGAGGGATGCCACAGTGTTGATGTGCATGTTTTCAAGTAACCTCATGGGGTTCCTGAAAAAAAGAGGAAATGTTTGCGTTAAATTAAATTCTTACCTTTTTTACTACAGTTGGGATATGTGTGAGGGTATAAATGAGGACACATTCCAAAAACTATAGGCCCTAATATCAAAATATGAGTCCGGAAAAAACCACCAACACGGGTGGCATCATTGGCATTACACAACAGCGCAAAGATTTCTCAGAACTCAACTGATGACAACTTGTCTATTTGCTTACAAATGAGAATAATATGTTATGTCCATGACCAATACAGCAGTGTTGAGTATTGAAAACCTAAGTAGATGTTTGTGTAACAAGAATAAAACTGAATTGAAAGTATAAATATCATTCATTGCAGCCATTTAGTTATTTTGTCTACAGAACTTCAAGGGAAGATTAAGTGCATGCAACAACAATGGCAGGATAGAGTAAAATGTAAGGAAAGATATGAAACAGCGAGGAGGAGACTGGAATGTGATAGAAAGGGAAGCGTGGTGGCAAGAGAGAAGAAGATGGAGAGCATCAATGCCGACCAATGTGGCAACAGATAATGATGATTGATGAGTTATGTTCTAACTCAATAACTACTATTTATGTATATTTCGGTAAACAAATTCTGGTGAACACACACTGCTTTACAATTAAAGTCCTACACAGAAAATCAGTTTGTGTGACTAAGTGGATAGAATCTAAATCTAAATTTTATTTATTTTAAATTTTTGACAGCTGAGTCTTTGGCCCTGACATTCCGCACCATCTTGCGGTGATTCAAGTCAACTCTTTTCTTTTTTTTTAAAAAAAAAAGAAAGCACAGCCTAGAATGGATCTTTCTGGGACAAACCCTTTACCTCCTACCTAGGCCTACATACTTGAACAAAGTTTCTATATATACAACACTGGTAGTGAAATGAGCAGTGGCGGTGCCAGACAAAAATCAATTGGGGGCAGAGGAGGGGCAAGATAATAAAGTGGGGGGCTGGAGTCTGGGGCAAAGCCCCAGCCGCCGGAGGCCCTTTCGCCGAAGGTGAATTTTTTTTCACCTTACTACAGTTATTCCGTTGTATTTTAACTGAAAAATGGCAACTCAAGGGATTACCGTTTTCTTTATGAAGGATAAACACTTTGTAAAATAAACACAAATATGTGCAGTTTGTTATATTTACTCACTTGAAATGTACTGTATGTAACTGGATACTCGATCCTGACAACAAGATGTAGAATGAAGGAATGACAGAAGTTGTATTTGTCTGTTGTTATGAGAAGCTGCATTAATCGATCTACTACTTGACTGAAGTCCAAAGATTTAGTGAGTGCTTTTTCATTCAATGGCTAGTACAGCCAAATTAGATAGACGAGTGTTCCCCATACAACTGCACAGGTATGATTTTATTTATTATAAAATAAATTTGTGATTTGATGATTAAATTTTAGTAATGTTACACAACGTACGTGCGTCAGGCATTTGACACCGGGAGGGGGGGGGGGGGCAAGCGGGGGGACAAGCCCTTTTTTAGAGGGGGCTCTGGAAATGAGAGACAGAAGCAAGATTACCGGTGCATGATGCGTTCCCACATGGCGTTGACATTGTCGGATGTGTCAGGTTCCAAATGGAAGAGGATTAACTGCTGGATGTCTAATGCAAATGACAGACACATTTCTGTGAAGCTTGTCGTAATTGGCACACCAGGCCATGCCACCCCCAGGCAGAGGCGCTCTAGACGGCGGAATAACGGCCTACTGAGGTTGTACTGATAGCCCCTGCTGTCAACAGACTGCACCAACATATTTCAATTAAGTTCTTTAGAAATGACTGTACACACAGCACTTGTGAAAGAATGTAATATTAGACTTATTGGTATCTACTATTTATCGGATTCACTTTCATGATATAGCAATTGTCATAGGCCCTACTATGTAGGCCTATTTAGTGTAGGTAGGAATTTTTCAAAGCAACAGTTTCCCAACCAATTTTAACAAAAAAGGTAGGAACCAGAACTTAAATAGTAATTAAGTTCCTGAAAATATTGGGATATAGGATTTAGGTAACAGTGTTTGACTCATTGTGACAAGTAAGACATGATGAATTGACTTTAGGATTCCCCAATTTTGTTTAATACACCTCACGTTGAAATGTTAACCTTTCTCCAAAACCTATCCATTCCCAAATACCAAACAAATCACAAAATAGCTGAATATTTGATTTAAAAAAATAAAATTTGATTTTTCCTTTCTCTCTTGAGTGAACAAGACCTTGTTTCGAAACGTCTCAAGTTTTTCTGTGTTTTGTACATAGTTAGGTATGTTAGAAATTCAGCAGCCACCATCACTTTTTGAAGGTAAGCTGTTGGATCCTATCTCACACCAATATATACTACAGCCAATTGGCATTCTATCTATATAACCAATAAAATCTAAAAATGCAACATAAATTTGATGCCAAATAATGGTGGGGGTCCGGTTAAATTCCACTTGGACTGAATCAATATTTAATAAATAGTTTTAAGAGTCTGCAATACCAGTGATTATTTTCTGGAACTTTTCCTGAAGCCAGTTTTATCAGATTGTTACCTGCCTTTGCACATATGTTATGGTCATGTATATTCAGTCTTTGATAGAAGCACATTTATTTTAGGCCTAACCATCACAAAACGTTGAAATAAATCAAAATGGATTTTTAGGATTTTGGATTTTGGTAAAATCATCAAAATTGGTAAATTTCGGAATTTATTTGTGCGTAATGCGCAATAATGTTTAGTAATCTTTCACTATAGAAGAGTGACCATATCCTTGCTTGACAATTACGCAAAATTGCATATCGATCAGATGACAACTGAAAGCAGGAAAAGTTCCCAAAAAAGTTTCAAATAGATATAGGGCCTAGTTGACTATTAAATGAAGTTATGAAAAATTCTAGGCCTACACCATTGCTATTTACTTTTTTGGGAAACCAAATGGCCCAAATGATGACACCACTTCTGCACACTCCAGTAAATAACCTTGAGAGGAAGCCTCGTGAGGAAGATAAGAGGGTGAGGGACATAGGGTGGAAGGCATTGATATTAAACACCTATTGTAGGCTAGTTACGCAGTCAATCCACTTCCGTGACAATTTGAAGCCATCTTGAATGGAAGTTTGCATGTTAATCAAATGGGAGCGATTTGTAGCCCAAAAAGTTCTCAAGATTGCCGCCAGGTTTACAGGTAAGCATACTAGCCTTTTTTAACATCAAATGATTACTAAATTCCCTTATGCAATAACTTCTTATTGTTTCTGTTTGTTCAATATCATGCTGCACAAGCTAAAACCATATCAAACAATCCAGTAAAATACTTAAATGCATAAAAAAAGCATAAATTTAAACGCCAAATCGCCATTTTGTTGATGGCAGATTCACTCTTCAATTTGCTACGCTCGCGCCTGTGCGGAGGTATTGGAGGCTGCGTAGTGCGTATCTAGCCTACAATAGGTGTTTAATATCAATGGTGGAAAGGAAAATCATATCAGCTAGGTTAATTTGCGGGAGGCTTGGTAAAACGGGCATTAAATTTTTGTCACTAATTGTTAAAACATATAGGCTTAAACATCTCGTTTAATTAGGTCACCACACCAGCTTAAATCAAGTTTCGGCTTTCCCATATAACAAATAGCAATATGTCACGTTTATAGACATTAGGCTTTTAATTATTGCCCTTATCAATAATATTTGAAATCAAATACAAACACATGCAGACCTATCTTCAATGCCGACCCAATGCAGAGTTGGATGTGACAACAGATAATAATGATGATGAATAGGATTTGAATCTCTTAAGAGCTAGGAACAATTTTCATAAGTTTTTGGTAGGTACTACCTATTTCTTGCCTACATGAAATAACATTTTAAGTAACAGTAAAGGGCCTACGTGAACTTATTTTGTGCCAAAATTTCATTAAAGGGACAAACTAAAGTAATGTAAATTAGTGTCCCAAGAAAGAAGAATGGCTGAAGAAGCCCCTCTCTGCACAGGAAAAAAGAACTTTTCTTAAGTACCGGTAGCTAAACAAGAAGCAAGAAATGAGTGATTTTCAAAGAATGAGTACCTAGCTGTAGCATGCCACTTTTTAAAGTAGACTTGTCACTTAGTAACATTGACTGATAATGGTAAGCCCTACTAGTAATCAACATGAAACAAGACAAAATGTGTAGGCCTATAAGCCCCCTAGCCCTGTAAGTAAGCCTGCCTGTAAGTTCCCGCAAAAAAAGAAACTTTTAAAAGTTAAGTTACTTGGCCTACAAAGGGAACTTTTAAAAGTTACAGTTCCTTTGTATAAAAAGGAACTTTTGAGTTCCTGAAAAATAAAAGTTCCTGGTTAAAAGTTCCTTTATCAGATAAATTATGGTAGGCCTACGTATGATTTAGGTCGCGATTTTTTAGCCGCGTCGTCGCTAGCAAATATGATAGTTCATCAATCGAGGTTATGCCTCCTAAAATGCTAATGTTTTTAATCCACTGATTTTCATATCGGTATCAAACTAAATCCGATTTCAGATGTAAAAGCATGGTGGGTTTTGTCATCTCTAAGAGAGAAAGGAACTTCTAAAACTTAGTTAAAAGTTACCCAAAATTTCTAACTTTTGTGATGAAAGTTCCTCTAACTAAAAATGGAACGTGTTCCTTAAAAAGATCCCAAAAAAGGAATGCGTTCTTTTTTAAAAGTTCCTACCCAACACTACGCCTATGCTACCGTACCTGTGCAAACAGGTGAAGACTGGTAACATTGGGACAGGACGTTGCTATACTTTCCACTTCCTGGGTGGAAATGACAGAACGCAGCTTTAAGCCAAGGCTTTTAATGTGATACCCTTTAATTCGAAGTAAATTCCACAGTGCTTCGCTGACTCGGAAATTCCGCAAGTCCAAGGTGGTTATTGTAAGGGTACTTTTGGACAGTGCATCCAAAGTCTAGAAATAAAAACAACCAATGACTTTAATACACATAGGCCTAGTATTCCTAAATAACTTGTATTCTTCCTAAAATAAAATTGAGTTTAGATTGGAGTGGAGTGGATTGGAGAAGAGTTACCCCTAACAGGTTTAATAAAATAAAATTATAACATGGTTCATTGACATAACTAGGAAAACGCTTAAGTCCCGCCGCGTTGATGGATGAGCTTTTTTGTAAGTTTTTAGTTTGCGTAGGACCACTTTTCCTTTGCAAGTGCTTTTTGAAAGCATTGTAGGTGATTGTTGTCAAGTTTCTATTGTAACTTGTTAATTGTTATTATAAACCAAAATTAATCATATTAAAACCTTTATTGTATGGATTCTGACTAACTTTTTCAACTTTTTCTTTCAAAAAGCAATACATTACCATAGGATCTTAATGCCCATGTGAAATATGAACGTTGTAGCCCCACCCGTTTGGTCTGAATCGGCCCAAATGTCACGAAAATATAGCACTAAAAATAAAAAATAAATCGTAAAAGTACGATATTCATGAGAAATATTTCTTTGATTGTACCGGTACTGTACCCAAAAACGTGGCAAGTCTAAGTTCAGAGATTTCGAAGGTCCCCTCAAATGTTCATCAAGATCGCATTATGCCGTTGCCCGGCAGAGAGCGAACAAACAGACAAAAAAAAAAAAAAAAAACCCGAGCTAAATTTTTTGGGGGGTCAGTGAAATTGAAGTCTTTGCTTCGCTTATCCAATTATAATGACTGAACAAGACACAAATACACCTATCTCATTCGTAGCCATATCGATCACCATAACTCTACATCTTTTCATTTCTTTTTAGCCTAGTTGATGGGCCAAGTCTGGTACAATATTTCATTTTTTGTAAATGTTAAATAACATAGTTCGATTAGGGCCTACCTGTAGGTCTACTGTTATTAAAAAGTACAAATTTAAATTTTTCAACACAATTTTAAATTGGTAAGACCCACTCAAATTTCAAACAAAATATTTGTCAGCAAATATTTGCAAATTATACTAGAGTCTATTCAATTTTCCAATATTTGCACAGGTGTAAAAGAAAAGTAAAGCCCAACTCTTGGTTAAGTTTCTACTTTTTGGCATCCTATGCATAGGCCCTAGGGCCAGATAATATATTACACTTTTATCTTTGCCCTAGAGTTTAACAATTGCCATTTTTGGATGAGCGAAGCAAAGACTTCAATTTCACTTACCCCCCAAAAAATTTAGCTCTGGTGTTTTTTTCTTTTTTTTTCCGTCTGTTTGTTCGCTCTCTACCGGGCAAACGGCATATGCGATCTTGATGAAAATTTGACAGGACCTTCGAAATCTCTGAACTTAGACTTGCCACGTTTTTGGGTACAATCGAAGAAATATTTCTCATGAATATCGTACTTTTACGATTTTTTTCGATTTTTTGTGCGATATTTTCGTGCCATTTGGGCCAATTCTGACCAAACGGGTGGCGCTACAACGTTCATATTATACATGGACATTAAGGTTATGGTGATGTAGTACATTTTGAAAGAAAAAGTTAAAAAAGTTAGCCAGAATCTATAGAAATAAAGCTTTTAATATAAGATTTTTGGTTTTTTGTACCATATTTTCGTGCCATTTGGGCCAATTCTGACCAAACGGGTGGGGCTACAACGTTCATATTATACATGGACATTAAGGTTATGTTGATGTAGTACCTTTTGAAAGAAAAAGTTGAAAAAGTTTGCCAGAATACATAGAAATAAAGCTTTTAATATAAGTTTTTTACAGTAAATAATACCAATTGACAAGAAACAAAAGAAACTTGACAACATTCACCTACAATGCGTAGGCAGCAAAACAAAGCACTTGCAAAAGTAAAGATATCCCACACTACACAAACTAAAAACTTTAAAAAGCTCATCCATCAACGCGGCGGGACTTTAGCGTTTTCCTAGTTATACTGAATACAGTGGCGATTTTAGGCCTAGGCGCACTAGGCGCGCGCCTAGGGCTCCTTGATCTAGGGGGCCCCCAAATAAATATATTTCTATATTGTTTTTCTGTGCTCGTCACTGCCAATATACTTTCTTGGGTATTATTTCATTTAGTAGCTTAATATTATCATCTTCGACCAATTAATCGCTTTGGTAAAATGTAGATGCATTGTAATATTACATATTCTTGTTTCTTAATTTGACTTTAGTGTATGTGTTTGTGAAAGTTAATATTCTGCATCTGGGACACAACGATAACACCTAGTAGAGATAGTCAATGGTCGATTTTTCAAATTTTAATTAAGCAATAGGGCCTAGTTTTGCTCTAATGGCTTTTAAGTATACAAGGAAGCTTCGCAAACGCTTTTTCATAAAAACAAAAAAAAAGTGTACAATAGGGAACTGTCCTTCATTACCAATTTTGAATATGTCCCTACTAATAACCTCAAATACCGACCAGTAAAGTTTTTTATGCGTCCGGCTGTTATTAGCGCTAACTGTGAGCAAGGAAAAATTTGAACCGGGCTTCGCGCCGGAAAACGGACATGCGCCATTGCAGGTGGGCGTGACGTCATCATGAGCTTCGCCGAGGCGGCGAGCTGACAGTTCTGCCAATCAGCTTCCCCTCCACACCTCACGTTGACGACACAACCAAAAGAGCGCGTACTTAAGTCTTTGTGCGGGAAGTCAAAACCCAGGAACTTTGAACATGCATAGAATCCACAGATTTTATTTTTTATAGTTTATTTTAATTGCGATGTTTATTAAATTGAATATTACAAATTATTAAATACCTACGTGTAAGTTATACCCCCCAAAATACAAAAATTTGTAACAAACGGCAGCCAAGCTCTTCTTCCAAAGTCTTCGGCTGTGAATGCTGTGAGATATAGAAGTTGAGCCAAGCATTTCATTCTTTCTCCCTAGTTTTGCATTGAAAAGAAGTAAGATCATATCGCCTGTTGACGAGCGCCAAGCCAACCATTTTCGTGGTAAAAAAAGTTAAAATTTTAAACTCAAAATCATAAAAAAATTACTTGGCCATTGACTTTTTAGAGTCCTCGTACCAAAATCAATAGCCAAGTAATTTGTTTATGATTTTGAGTTTAAAATTTAAAAATTTTTTACCACGAAAATGGTTGGCTTGGCGCTCGTCAACAGGCGATATGATCTTACTTCTTTTCAATGCAAAACTAGGGAGAAAGAATGAAATGCTTGGCTCAACTTCTATATCTCACAGCATTCACAGCCGAAGACTTTGGAAGGAGAGCTTGGCTGCCGTTTGTTACAAATTTTTGTATTTTGGGGGGATATCACATCTTTTTGTTGTTTGTTTCATATCAAGGCTTAAAATATGTGAAATACGTGTAAAGGTGGATACAGTGCCTTTAAAACAGATTGTCTAGAAACAAAAGCTACCATCTTTTTTTTGTTTACAATCTGTAGACCTAGTTGGCAATATTCAATGTTTTTATTAAATTTAATATGGTTAATGTCGTCTTGGGTTTTTGTGTGAATGGTTTGTTGACCGGACTATAACACATTGACACATAATTTCAATCAGCAATTAAAATATTAAAAATTGTAATAAAAACAACATAACGTTTTTCTCAAAGTAAAGAGTGGTAGAGAACAGTGGGGGTGAAATATCGCTTGTCTCCTGGTGGATTATTATGTTTCATATTATTATGTACTACCATGCCAAATTTCATGCTGATAACTCATTCGGTACCTTTATGGTGAATCCTGGAAATCAAGGTAAAAATAATATAAACTATTAGAGATGGGGGTTGAAAAAGCGTTGTTTAAGAAATGAGAATAGGCTTTTTGGGTTAAAACACATTAAAACATAATTTACTAATTTGAATAAAAATACAATTTTGGGTTAGAGCTATGAATTATTCCAATTTAAGGGGATGATTTAGGGGATGTTGGGGTGGAATATCGCTTGCATCGCGACGAATAATTTTTCATATTAGTATGTAACATGCCAAATTCCATGCTGATAACTCATTAGGTGCCTTCATGGTGAATGCTGGAAATCAAGGTAAAAATTATATAAACTATAAGGGATGGGGGTTGAAAAAATGTGGTTTAGGAAATGAGAATAGGCCGATTTTACATATTTAACATAATTTTAATAACCACCTAATTTGAATAAAACATCAATTTTAGATTAGAGCTAAGAATTATTCCAATTTAAGGGGGTGTTGAGGGTGGAATATCACTTGCCTCTCGGCGGATTATTTTTCATATTATTATGTACCATAATGACAAATTGCATGATTATAACTCATTACGTGCCTTCGTGGTGAATGCTGGAATGCGACTAAAATAATAAACCTTGATATATTAAGACCTAACCTTCGAAAGAAACGAATAAAGCAGTTTCTCATAGAAACCCCTTATTATAATCTAGATGAGTTTTTCATGTAAATACATCTTGATACTATACCGGTAGTCTATTGTCACACACTGTCCCGATTGTAAATACCATTTCCTTTTGGCAGAATAACTGCACAAACCCACAGTCATTTCAATGTATCAAGTACACATCTACTTAACTAAATAGGTATCTATTATGTTTCCTTTAATTAATCTTCCATTTCTATGTTTAAATTTTAGAATATTATTTGTATTGTGTATTATATTATTGTTTGTATTTATAATATGTAAAATGGTTAGGTGGAAGAACAATCCATATCGATTGAACCTCGCCATTTTTGTTGTAACCATAATATTGTAACAACAGAATAAAGAACTACTACAAGATAAAAATAATATAAACTATTAGGGATGGGAGTTGACAAAATGTGGTTTATATAATGAAAATATGCCGATTGGGTTAAAACAAATTAAAACATAATTTTAATAACTAATTTAAATAAAAATTCAATTTAAGGTTAGAGCTAGGAATTATTCCAATTTTAGGGGATTATTTAGGGGGTGTTGGGGGTGGAATATCGCTTGCCTCTCGGCGAATGATTTTTCATATTAGTATGTAGCAGCATGCCAAATTTCATGCTGATAACTAATTAGGTGCCTTCATGGTGAATGCTGGAAATCAAAGTAAAAATAATATAAACTATTAGGGATGGGGATTGAAAAAATGTGATAAAGGAAATGAGAATAGGCCGATTGGGTTAAAGCACATTAAAACATAATTTAATAACTTGAATAAAAATTCAATTTTGGTTTAGAGTTATCAATTATTCCAATTTTAGGGGATGATTTAGGGGGTGTTGGGGGTGGAATATCGCTTGCCTCTCGGCAAATGATTTTTCATATTAGTATGTACCATCATGCCAAATTTCATGCTGATAACTCATTAGGTGCCTTCATGGTGAATGCTGGAAATCAAGGTTAAAATAATACTAGGAAACGCTCAGTTGGACGCGTTGATAAGCGAGCACGTGCTATAGCTAGACCGACAATGCACATATATTTAAATTTAAAATTTGCGACGTTCGCTGTCCACAGGGCCATGTTTCCGATATTATTTATTATTGCCAAGGTATTTGGGTAAACCCGTATGTAAATCTTTACTTTGTGGATAAAATCCACCGCCATCTAGAGGACCTTGACTAATTGGGAAAATATTTAAACTACTTTGGTGGCAAATAATAGACTGCTTCCTCGAAAGTATTTTGATTACTTCTAGGTGGCAGTGCATTAGAAACTTCGCGCGTCTTTTCGTTGCCATGGTAACGTTACTTTTGTTATAATGTAATTTCCATCTACACTACTTATCGGATCAAACTAAATTAACATATTCGTGACCGGACGGACATTCTAAATGATTTGGCTATCTCAGATTTGTCGCCGTTTAGTTTGAAAAAAAACTTCCGATCTAACTTTAATGTAACTTTTTAACTTTTTGAACGATTTTGCCACAAAACTAATGGCATTCAATCGAGAACAAGCTTGCGGATGGTCAAAATTTCAAATCGATCCGAGCCTCCGTTCGAACGTTATGGCGAGACATACAAACAAAAAACAAAACAAAAAAAAACAAAACAAGTGACAAATTTTTCCGGCAGAGTCAAATGGAAACGCTCGCTTCGCTCGCTTAATAAACTATAAGGGATGGGGGTTGAAAAAATGTGGTTTAGGAAATGAGAATAGGCCGATTGGGTTAAAACACATTAAAACATAATTTTAATAACTAATTTAAATAAAACATCAATTTTAGATTAGAGCTATAAATTATTCCAATTTTAGGGGGTGTTGGGGGTGGAATATCGCTTAATTGCCTCTCGGCGGATTATTTTTCATATTATTATGTACCATCATGTCAAATTTCATGATGATAACTCATTAGGTGCCTTCGTGGTGAATGCTGGAAATCAAGGTAAAAATAATATAAACTATTAGGGATGGACTTGACAAAATGTGGTGTATATATAATGAGAATAGGCCGATTGGGTTAAAACACATTAGAACATAATTTTAATAACTAATTTGACTAAAAATTCAATTTTGGGTTCGAGCTATGAATTATTTTAATTTTAGGGGATGATTTAGGGGATGTTGGGGGTGGAATATTGCTTGTCTCTCGACGGAAGTTTGTGAGTCTGAGGTACATCTATGTGTGGTCCAAGTTTCATAGTTCTAAGATGTACCGTTTTCTCTGTAGGATCTTATTCCTCTCTGGCAGAATCCACTACCCCCCCCCCAACCAACCAACCAACCAACCAACCAACCAACCAACCAACCACCCAGCCGAACGATTATCGTCGATATTTACGCACTTTTTTAACACAGAACGGGTTATCGGTTCGGGCTGATTTTTTTTTTGGTATGTCATGGACCACATATCAGGTCATATACCGAGTTTCAAGATTGTAAATCTTTCGGGACGGCGTGTGCAGATAGCTGAAAACCCCCCAACTCGGGTAGGAGTAAACAGGGTCGAGTTAGTCATCACCTTCTAGCAGTCGCGTGCGCTTGGCTGCGGGCGAACGACCGTCGCCCTAGATTTGAAACCAAGGACAGTTCCCTGTTGCATTTTTTATGAGAAATAATTTTTCGATTACGCTCAAATTTCAAACAAATATATAAATTCATAATTAAGGCTAGCTGCAAAAAAATCATTACAATCGGCAAGCATGTAAGGTGTTATAAGTCGAAGAAATTTTAAAAATCGAAAAAATCGTAAAATTGCGATTATCATGAGAAATAATTTTTCGATTGCTCTCAAATTTCACACGAACGTATAAACTCATAAAATTAAAGTTCTGTGAAAAAATCATAACAATCGAATAAAGCATGTAGCCTAGAAGTTACAAGTCGAAATTAAAAAAAAAAAAAAAAAACGTAAAATTGCGATTTTCATGAGAAATAATTTTTTGCGATAACATTTTAACTACACAGGAATATATTTAATTCATAAAAAAAGGTTCTGTGAAAAAATAAAATTGCAATTTTCATGAGAAATTATTTTTCGATTGCGCTCAAAAACGTGGCAGTTCTAAGTTCAGAGATTTCGAAGGCCTCCACAAAATTTCATTGCAATTGGAGTATCGGAATCGTGCTAACAGACACACAAAAATATAAAGAGGAAAAAAAAACATTCCGGATTCTTTTCCACAGTGTAGTTAAATGGAATCTTTGCTACGCTCATCCAATTATAATAGTTGTATGAAGTTTATAATTATAGGTTGATCCAGATAAGCTGGCGGCCGTCAAGGTTAAGCGAGAGCACGGACGCCAACGTTGACAATTTACACACATCTGGCATTAGATAGGGCCTACCGTATTTGGTCATGTTATCGTGATATTTTATCACATAAATCAACATTTTATAAGCTGTGAATGAAGTAGTTCGTCCCACAGAGTCAGTATTTTAGCGAAATAATGATTTTAAGTAATCACGGTTACGAAAGTTTTTTTTGCCTTGTTGGTAATGGTGTGTCCAAAGTTCCAGCTGTTTATAATGCCAACCTCGCCAGATGTGATGTCAATGTTTAGGAGCATCAAAATGTCTTGATTTTATTCTTACACTTCATAAATACTTTATTTTTATGATATATTGGGCAAGGCTTGGCTTTAAAATAGTCGTGTTTTTCTCCGAAAGCAGTTTTAGAGACCGTTATTTTATTTACTTTTTGCCGATCCTGTGGCCATAGTGCGTGGACGACAGTGCTGCGATCCCTCGGCGACCGCCACCTTATCTGAATCACAGTATATCTAAGAGTGCCTAAAACTCGTTAAAATGTTCCAAACACACTCTATAAATCGAAAAAATTTCCAGGGGCTGTGCGCCCCGGACCCGCATTGGCTGGGGGGCTACCCCCCCAGACCCCCCATTTATACGTATGGGCCCCGTAATTCCTCGCGCCTAGGACCCCAAATAACGTAAACGCGCCTCTGACTGAATATGTGGTCACCAAATTAAGAATGAGAGATGAGATATTAATTTTAGGCATAGGGTAGTGCTAAAAAATGCAAAAATGTTGTTAGATGAGCAATTAAGCCAAGAGTTAGACTACTGTTTCATGCTGTGTTTGACATGGTAGGCCTATATATATGTTTAAAATTTAGTTTGAAAACAACAGCAGAGAATTTCACATTACTCTGTTAAACAGTTACGGGGTAGTAGGGCCTATTACTTTATTCATGAAACACAATTTTAGAACAGGTAGGCCTAATATATAACTGCACGAAACATAATGAAACAATGGCAATTATTATTATTATTATTATTATTATTTATTTTCAACATGAATGAATTAGGGCTACAGTAACACATGGCACATGCACATTGCTGGTGCAGAAAATTAAGAAGAAGAAAGTAGAGCAAGGGCCCATAACAACATGTGCCTTTCCACTAGTGTCATCTAAATATAATTTTAACTATTGCCTTAACCTAAAGTAATGCTATTTACTCGTAACATGTTATGTAGAGATATTTTAAGCTACTGAGGGTGGCGTGAAAAAAACATTGAAAACAATTGAAAAAAAAATGAATGAATGACATTATTATTAAAATTTGGGGGGAGGCTATGTGGTGAGTGTGGACGTGGTACATGTGTGCTTGGGGGGAGTGAGTACGTATGTGTGTGTGTGAGTGAGAGTGAGAGTGTGAGTGTGAGTTTAGGTTTGGTTTCAACTTCAAGTTATTTGGACCTCACAAAGTAAATAGGTAGGGCTTACCGCCGCCACAGGCCACAGCGTAGCACTCAAAACAGTCTATAAATAAACTTCTACTTTATTTATTGACTATTCTAAAACGAAATACGCATCAGTTGATCAAAGAGTCTAATGCAAATTTTAAATTGTTGGTAGGTAGGCCTAGATCTGGGTATCTTGCCAGATATTACTGCCCACACAACAATATTAGTCATAGTCATAGTCATAGTCATAGTCATTTTATTAGTCTCTTTAAAATTCTTTTGGTATACATAGTATATTAGAACATTCGAGTTGTCAAGTTTCATATTATATATTATACAGCAGTTAAATAGGGTGTAAGATAAAAGATAAGCTACAATTATTTGTTGGACACTTGGGCCCAATTCGTTAAATAGTTAATAGGTTACACAAAACAAAACATATATAGCCTATCACATGTCCAGATATAAAAATACAATATACACATTGCATGGCAAAAATATAAAAACATAGTTTAAGATAGACAGAATATCAAATAACATTAAGGTGCGGTAGAAAATCAATTATGTACAATCAATACATCAGTCAACTAAACAGTAGAATTCAGCAGGATGTATATTCTTGCACTGTATAGTAACATTTATCCAGAAGAAATTCTTTAAGTTTACTTTTAAACCGGTCTACGTCTCTTATTTCCTTTAACCCCTCAGGCAAGCAATTGTACAGTTTTATTCCCTCACAAGCAAGACCTTTCTGGCGCATTGTCAAGTTACATTGTTGTATCCGTAATTGCCTAATTGGTTCTTGTTTCTTGTATTAAGGTGGTGAGCATCCGAGTTCTTTTTGAATTGTTCTAAATTACAGTGTACAAAAGTAATGACTTCATAAATGTATGTGCAAGGCATAGGGAGAATTTTTAATTTCTTAAATAAAGGTTTATTACAACTGGACGTTGGTTTAAATCAATTAGCACAATTGATTCAGTGGTTTGACTGTGCACAACAAACGGAAAGACAGACAAAAATATGAATCAAGTCCCATCTGAATTCTATTTATAGACTCACTCTCTAGTCTCTTGGCGAGCTCGTTTTATAACATTTCACATCTTTAGCCAACCCCATCAAACGCTTGTAGGCCTAATATAAATGGTGTCTTAGTATACATCTATAGGCTACTAAATATTTATTCGTAATTTACGATCAATTAACATCAATTTAAGGCCTAACTATGTTTTTCACAATTTTGGGCCTGGACCCTACCACAACAATGTATAATTACCATAGGTCCTGCTAAAATCGTATATGTAGGCCTACCAATATCCTGAACAACGATGCGATAGATAGGTAGGCCTACCGAGTGATGAAGAGCGACAAGTGAAGGTAGAAAAAGAGGCTTACCGACTGCAGTGACTCATGCATAGGTAGCCAATCAGTAGAAGTTTAAACTTTATAGCCTATTTATTTTATTTTATTTACTAATTGCATTCTTATAATTAACATTTGAGCATGTTACATTATTTGTAAGACTTTCTTAGTGCACTCATAATAAAGCCATTAAGACATTAGAAGTGAAAGTTATCCGATAAAACTAAACAATTGATTCAAAGAAATTGGAGAGCTGATACAAAAGGAGACTTAGACTTAGGTAGTCTTCCAAAAATGATAGCTTACCTTGGTTTCAACATCACAGTCTGGTATCACATAAAAAGGGGCATACAAAATAAGAGAGTTGACACGTGGACAGAGGCGTGAAATAGCTTCAATGTGGCCTGGGGCAGCACTCTGGCAAGTTAAAGCCAAAAGAGGAAGTGACATCACATCTTCCATGCCTAGAAACAATAGAAGCATATTACTACAATAGGTTATGTAAGCCTGATGGTTTTATATTTTCTTAAATTCATATTATAAATGTAAAAAGTACAACGCAATTTACCATTTTAGCTGCCAAGAACAAGTAGGCCTAAGCATAGGCCTACAGCGCTAATGGTAACAATTTACACACAGCTGCCAAAAACTTATTGGGTTATGTTATTAACAGCATGCTGTTGCAGGCTCTAACTAAATGTTGACAAATTTTAAAAGTAGTTAGGCCTACCGGTAAATGCCATAGGTATAGAGGTTAGGTACCTAGTAGTATTTAGCATGCCTATAGGCCTAACGTTGCTATTTTAAACGAAAGCCCCTTATAGGGCCTACTTAAAATAGCAACGTTAAAGGTTTTGTAGTTTTTGTTTTTTTTGTTTTCACATAGGCCTACTAGTATTTTAGTTTTAAGAAAAACATGATTTTATTTTGCCCCCCCTCCCCCAACCAAACAAGTTCCAGTAACTGTGCATAGGTCTACTAGGCTAGGCTATTGTCATTGGCCTACCTTCAATTAACACCGATCCCATGTCATTATATGATATTCTCTCTAGTTGGGGAAGGTTCTTTACCAATGACCGGATTCCTGTGACAGTCATACTACCTTCAAAATTTTTTGAGAGTATTGTATTCATTATCACTTCTTTCAGTTTGACACATTTCGAAAGATGATTCAGTCCTACATCGGAGACACAAAACTTGATTTTGAGAGCATTGAAATCGTACTGCGTTGGGTCTCTTCTACGGGAAACAATGTCGATCCGCTGTAGATTATGACAGTTCTCCCCAACAACTTGAAGTATTGCATCTGTGCAAATAAGATGTAGATTTAAATCTATGAGATTTTTAAATTGGATAAGATGCTCAATCCAATATTGTTCTAATCGAAGTATTTGCGATCTACAATCTGTAGTTGAAAAAAGGGGCTGCATGAACTTAGTCGCATCAAGCTTCTTCATGGAGCTGTGTGTAAATACTTTGCAAAGGATCCTATTATCTCTATAGGAAGTATTAAAGCAATCCCATTCATTAACAACTTCTTCCAGTACAAGTATGGGAATCTTTGACAGCAGATAGTCCTGCATGTAATTCAATTCTCTTTGACACTCTTCGTTATCGAAATCCTCATACTTATTATCTATTATTTGACAAGACTTAATGATAAGTTGATTTACTACTGTTATGCACTGTATATTAAGTGATTTTGGTTCTTTATGTGGTGGCATGATGACTAGCCTAGGCCTAGCCCTAGGTTTAATGAAAAGTGTCAAGTCCACCTTAACCCCACTTTATTTAAAATACAAAATATTAGCCATTTAGGCCATGCAATCGGTCAAGCTACCTAGTAAAATAAATCACGTAATTGTACATTACAATAACCAAAGCTTTTAAATGTCATTATACACATTTGAAGAAAATATTATTTAATAAAAACTTTGTTTTGAAAACAACACCTTCATCGAATCACAGCCTGCTTACTTAACTCACGTTGTTTGTACCACAGCCATCTATTTGTTTGCCGGGAAAGTTCAAAATGACGAAACCAACAGATTAGTACCTCGCTATTTTACCTGAAATTGAAGTTTATCATGTTTAAGGGCGCCTCAACCGTTAGGTCATATTGTGCCTGATCTGGTAAGATATAGTACTTTAATTATATATATACATAATTAATGTAGTCCTGTATCATTGCTATGATCAGTTTGACATGAACAATTTTAAATAATTATATAGCATCTGCGATAGCCTTCTTTAATCAATGCATCTGCATATCTGATATAATTATATATTTGAGTCAAGATTTTTTGGACTAAACTGTTATCAAGATTTGAACACAAAATTGAAGATTGAACACAAGAATAAAGTTTTCGCGTTCGGCAAGATACAAATTACATTCATCCAGACGGCGATGGCCGACCTATAAGTCGAACCTCAAGTGTGGCAAGTGTAAGTCAAAACAAAACAATCATGTTCCGTTTACTGCCTGGCTGTCTTCGATGTCATGTGTTTGGCTTCCGTTATCGACTTATAGGTCAATTCCAAACATGAATCTCGAGTGTGACACCATCAGCCCAGCCAGTGTATGGCACAACGTGAGATAATCTCCATCTTTGAAGTTTAGTTTGTGCCACTAGTGACGAATAATTTGATATTTCGATAATCGATAATGAATTTTGGTTATCGATTATCGAAATAATATCGATTATCGTGTGCATACCTACCTACCGGTACAACGCCACCATGCTAATAAAAACTAGAATATGTAAGAAGACTGCACAAGAGGGGAAGAGGTGCATGGGACACTTAGAAATAGCAATACAAATATGTAGTGTTAAATACAATTATATTTTTTATCACAATTTCAAAAACAGTACTATTATTAAGTGTTCATCATACATTTTTTGTTAATATCAAATTGCTCATTCACAGACCATGTCCTTGACTTTAAGACATCTGAAATGAAACCGATGCTTTTACAGGACAACTTTCTTCTTTCAATTATTGACCGAATAAAACACAGTAGGCCACATTATCGTAAATATCCGAGTACTATCACGGAAAATATACACATGAATGTACAACCCATAGCCTAGGTTAAACTTTTTAGTATGTAATATATTTTCTTGTTCAATGTTAGGTAGGCATTTTTATTTCTTTACACTTGCAATATTTTTAATACTGTCCCCTTATAAAATGCTAAAAACTACAGTATCAGTTTTGCTTTGACTTTGTTAACAAAGAAATTATTATATTTTGAAAGTTTTAAGTGACTTTGAAAGTTGTGTTAACCACTATGGAGAAACACCATTATATGGAACTTATAAAACCAACCAAAATAAAAGACTGTAGAAAAGTTATACATTTCAAACAAGTGTTTTAGTAAACATAGTTTAAATTTGCCTAGCAACTATCGGTAGGTATATTCTTTCTATTGTACCATACCATACACCATACCATACTATACCATACCTTACAGGAGGTATATGGTTCGAGATTTCCAACGTTTCTTGAAAATCCTCACGATCAGAGAAGCTGTTTGACAGACAGGCAGCATTGTAAAATCAAAACAAAATGTAAATGTACAATTTTCTAATATTTCTTCTTGCATTAAAAAAAGAGGCCTAAGTTTTTGGAGGTCCTCTGAAAATTTCACAATTAAAGCACTAACCATTTGACCTGTATAGTACAAACAAACAAAACAAAACACTTAAGTTTGTTTCTGTGGGTAAATATATCTTAGGTATGCACACTTGGGTTAAATTGCAATATCTGCATGCAACGCTCAATACAAAATCCAAATCCAAAAACATACCTGTTTAACAAAGTTGCATTGTTATCGAGTTGGACATACCGTATTTACTCGATTGTAGGTCGCACATATAATTGAAAATTGAAAGGCATAAAACTGGGGGTGACCTACATTTGTATGCAACATTTTTTAAACTACGATGACCCATAAAAAGGATTAGCCCAATTACGCGATGCACTACACAAAAGTGTCACATTTAATATGCAAAACTAATACGAATTTACTGATATTGAATTTCAAATTGTAATAAAATTACATTCCACTGCACAAGCCTTACCAACTATGTAATATTTTGGCAGCATCCTAGGACTCCTTCAGATACTAGATTGATGTGATGTTGAGTGGTTACTAACCCTGTTACTTATTATTTTACATATATGTAATTGAACTTTTAAAGTAGAATTTCAGGATATTGATCTACCTACACATACAATCCCACATTATTATAATAACTACTGCAATGCAAACCAGCTTAAAGATTCGAGACATCTGAAAATTGGGGTGCGACCTGCAATCGAGTAAATACAGTAATTTATGATTATAATAAATATCAATAAAAAACATACTTGTTAAGTAGGGTAAACTTGTAGGAAAAAAATAACCTAAAGAGTTGGTTAGAACAGCACAAAGATCATTTGCTGATGATTGCAACTAATGCCAAGCTACATTTTTGTGTGCACCAAAACACATTTTGCTCTTCTGTCTCCGCATGCCTTGAGAGTACCCTGTTGGTTTTGTGTAGCTACTTGAATTGTCTCTTACCTACCAAATAATACCAGATTTCTTCTCCAGGTAATTTGGGCCATGGGCCATAGTCTGGCTTAACAAAGACTTAAAAGGCAAACAATTTTAGTCAATTGTGTATCCTACTCTAATGTGAATTCAAGTATGGACAATATTGGTGTTGATTCAAGTTGACATTGCACTTATTAAGGCTAAGGAATGATGTAACTCACAAATTGTCCAATCTTGGGGTACAGTTCTCTCAAAAAATGTCTTGCTTGTTATAGCCAAGTTTAGAAGTCACTAAGATCAACAGGACAGCTATGAATAAAAAACAATACAACTATACAATATGGACCAATATGGTATTTAAATTCTTATCTAGTAATTGAAACCAAAAAAAACAAACAGGGTTCAATTTTGTAACTAGGTAACTAATTAGTTAGGAAAGCGTACACGACTTTGTTTTTATTGTTTGTTTCTCACTCTTAGAAAATGGCAGACTTAATAAAAACAAATATAATATTTATACAAATAAATACTAGTTTAAGATTAAAACCATTATGAAACATTAATTGACAGCAGCTGACAGTGTAATGTTTTAACCAATCAGCTTTCCATTACAAATCGCGGCGCGGTACCCCTAAAATCCATTTAATTTTACGAAATGGGGTGCGGGACGCACTTCAATAAAAATTCAGTGTTCCTACAAAAATAACCCGATTTACTTGAAATAAAATATAGCCTAAATAAATGTCTAGAGGGTATGAATTTTCCTACAAATTTTTCTTGATGTCTAAACATCACACCCTTAATCTCGTCATATCACTCAAAATATTGCACACTGTCATCGCCGTCAATAGCCCCCGCGCCGCCATACCGCCTGCGAATGCAAACATATCTTTCCTTCAAGCATAGACACGCTAAAACTTGTCCTAGATACAAGTCAAACATATCGTTGGATGCAGCGAAGTGCGTAGAGTACATCGAGCGCGATCTCTTGGTAATTGGATGAACCATTCTCATAAAACGACTGATAATGTAGCGCGCTGTTCCAGCCCGTCGATTCGATTGTGGGAAAGCCGGTGGGTTAATCGATTAGATCTGGTCAAATACACAATAAAAATTATTATTTATGAGTTATTTCACGCTTCTGAATTCCAGGTTTAGTTACTCAATAGTTAGTTACTCAATACAATTTTAATAATCACCAGCACCCTCTATATCGCGTGCAAAGCATTACGGGAATGGTGAGTTTAACATGCTAGCTGCCGTATGATTGGGTGTTATGCTAGGGCGTAATGCTTTATGCGCGGTATTGAGGGCGCTGGTAATTGAGGGGCCACGAGCATCAACTCTCTAATGCACTTAACCCGGTTTATGCGCGCATAGCCAGCCGTGGTCCCGCCGTTCTATTTGAAGTCATAAAACACTTCGAGTTCACCATTTTGCACACAGGCGCCACACTAAACGAATATGTGTTACCATGCAGTTGTCTACGCGTGGCTTCAAGCGTTACCGGACAATGTTGCCGCCGCCCCAACTGTTCATATCTCAGATCAATTTTTTGTCAGTTACAGGGTTTATGATCGCGGAACCTCAATTATTAAAATTATCTATAATTAATGTGGAAAAGGTCTATCGGCTATTTTAGTTTAGGGCTGGGCTTTATGTTCTCTATGCTTTCCCAACCTGTCAACCCTTTCTCCAATCTAAAACTAAAATTATATAGTGTGACTTTCACATCTCCAAATCAGTACAGCGACCTATATTAACTACGTCAGTGATCGCTGATCGGTATAAATATGCATATGATAAATCAAACAAATTATCACCCTTGGCCTTGCCAAGTAAAGAAATTTATATATCAATGCTAGACAATATAAAAATTCAAACTGTAATACCAGCAACTTTTATGGGGAGCAGATAAGGACTAGGCTATAGCCACCTATCCTAATCAGTTATAAAAACTGATTTAGTGATTGTTAATTTAAAAAATCATTTTGTTTAAATATGATTTTAAAATTAAAAACACTCAAAATAATAGCATATTAATATTATTGAAACTAAATTGCCATCACAGAATCGTAGGCTACAACAGTAACACCATTATTATAGCATATTATTTCCAATGGTATAATAGTACAGGATTGCTACTATACTTTCATGTGCTTCACTAAAGTATATATTCAATGGAAGTAGGTACTGATATTTAGTGTCAATGTCATATTATATGAAATGTAGGTCTATGTTATATATAGGCCCTATATATTATATTTATCTACTATCTAGGTAATAAATCCCATGGTTATACATAGTATTGTTCCAATGCATTTTGTATTTATATTTTAAAGACTTGCAAATCTATATTTATTATCATCTTTCTTTGTTTTTACTATTTTATTTCATTTTTAGTAGGTTGTAAGGCCTAGGCTACTGTTTACTTTTATAATGTGTAAAACTGCATTTTAGTAGTTCATATTCATAAAAAATTACTACTATTCATTTACTGTACGTTTAGCAGTGACCTATATAACTATGTAATAAGTAAAAACTAATACAGAAAGTGATATTTTGTAAAAAAAATACTGTAAACTGAATTATTTTTATAAAATGGTAAGATTCATTAGAGTAAGGAGTGAGTTGAGTTAGAAATGGTTTTTCTATGAAAACTGCTCATGAAGTTGGCGGAAAATACGTGACAACTCTTTAAAGTAAAAACAGACTGTGAGACTGAAATAGTAATACTAATATGGATGTGGTAACTACGTGCAAAGCTTGCACAAAAACCACTTGGTAACTCTTACAAATGAGATCTTTCTTTCGTAGTGAGCAGGCATCTCTGGCACAAATATCATAGGATCCCAATTATGTACTGTCACAGCTAAAAACTTGTAAGTAATCGGATGAAAGACCTCTGACTGGAATACCCAGTGCTACTGTGCAAGTTAGAGAATTCTAATTCATGTGGTGGGCATATCAGTCTTAAAGAAAAACCTAGCGATATTTAGGATCTACATTGAATAAGGAGGTTAAAGAACAGATGGAAGGCAATGTTATCAACTTCCTTATAGTAGTAAGTAATTACATTGTAATACGGTAGCTAACGGTTACTGATAATTGGACAAGACAATTCATATTGAGAGGGACAAAATGATGCGGTGAGCAGTAAGTTGGATGGATAATGAATGTATTATATACTACTAACCGTAAGCTTTGGTTCTTCTCCACTCTAATAAAGTTACCTTTACCAATGACGACTGGTGGTGGTGAACGTTTTTACCAATAATAGAAAACATAGCAAAACATAAAAGGTTAAAAATGCTACTATTATCTGTGAATAAGTGCCGTAACACACTTATTTGAGTGATCAAACCATTGTGTACAGATGTGCTGACTCAGAGCTGAGGCCTGTTCACAGCAGCTGCAATGATGTCATGATAGAACTCCCCGTACACCTGGCGATTGTGCGATACCAGCCGCAAGAAGTTGCTGGTGAGTTTGGTAAGTTCTTCCTTGAGGGAAGATAAACCGGGAGGTACTCGCAGCGGGGCTGCCGTTGTTGATGTGATCGCCTCAAGAAGGAACTCACGAGCTCGTAGACCTGAGGAAATTAATTGCTGTACCGGTACGTAAATAATAAAAAAACATCAAATGTTACTGAAACTTGTTTCATGTATGACCTATTTAAAACTATTACAATGGTTAGACTAGTTTGTAGTTTTTTAACTGATTCTAAAATTTTCATCCAATAATTATTACTACACAGTACGCACAATACAACATGCGAGAACAGCATAAGTAGCAATCTCTATAACTCGATTGGTTGAGCCATCCATGGTGGCACATACGATTAGGGCACTGGTCCGAAGCATATGGCTCTACAGCTGCTACAATTAAATGGGTTCCGAGTCCCGCATTTAAGGCAAAAATTTCTTCTTTTTGTAATCATTCTTCATCGTCACCTATCACCTCTCATTGTCTCGAATAGCCTTAGTGCAATAATAGGTTAAGCAACAAAAATCATCATCAATTCATCATCCATTGGTCTAATTTTGAAATTAAATAATGGCACAAGGTTTTTATTTTTACCGACATATTTTCTAACCTGAACCTACTTTAGACATTTGGGTTTGGTTGAAAATTCAGAATACTTCGCACAGTCCTAGGAAACTCACAAACCGCGGCAATTAAGGTTTCCTATGACCGAACAATGCTGCAGAGTAAACTTACGAATAAGTGTCCTAATCTTGTGGTCTTGTTTGCTGACTCCAACAATCTGACCCTGGAGTAGCCGGTTGGTGTTCTCGTCGAGCTGGGAGTGGCCGTGTTGCACCAGAGACTCGTTCACATCCTTGACTACCTGGACAGCTACGTTCTCGAGAACTTCCTCCAGTGGTCTACGAAGCATGGCCAAACAAAATATTTTCATTAGTAGTACATTAGGCTACTACCTACCTAGGAGTAGGCCTATGCCAAAATAAATATATTTTATCAAAATGTGATCACGTGACTACAAAGATAGGAAGCATCTCTCTCTCTCTCTTACAGCCCCCCGTCGGTCGAGGAGATGAGGATGACGTGAGAAACTAATGGTGTTTTCCATTGGCTGCACTAGTGCGCACTGAATGCGACCTAACATCAGAATTATTATACACTGGTAATTTGAGTGCAAACTCAGTGCATTAGGAATGAGTGTTGCACTGAGCCGCACTGGGTCCGAGGGTAGTGCGACGGATCGAGTGCAATATGGCGGACAATTGACGCGGGTTATTTGTTTTTGTTGTTGGAGATTTTGGAAACGTCAGACAGCAGCAATGAAGATTCTTATTATAATAATAATAAACTCAAACAAAGTGAACAATAAAATACCGGGTTACATTATTTTTATAATGTCGATAATTAGCAGCTTTTCTGACAACGAGATATGGCAGGCTACGTATTGTTTTTGCTAGGCCTAGGCCTAGACTCATACTCCGTGAAGCCAATTATCATGATTATGCCGAGGTAATACCCAGGTCCTAGGTTTAATTTTGTTTTATTAACGTTTTAGTTTTGAAACAAGTTCTCCTTGTTGTCGGGCCCCTTGATAAGGTATTTTATTGTCACTTCTATTTACTCCGTCAGCTGATAAGCGACTGAAAAGGACGCCATGTTTGCACGATTTTTGATCATTCTTATTCCATTGGGGATTGAACTAGACTGCATGAGTGCAGCACTCGGCGAGTGCAATGACGTCACCGTGACGTTTCAATGCGAACTAAATGCGCACTCAATGCATGCCAATGGAAAATGCCATTAGGCACATCAGCCGGATATGACAAACTGTGCCACCTGTGATTTAATAAATTAATTAAGGACGGTGTGTTTGACGATAGTAATAACAAAAGAAAAAATATTTATTTTAATAAAAAAGAAATGTGTCTGATGTGATTTTTTAAATTACATTTTTAAATTAAATTACTTTGAATGAGAAATTTATCAAGTTTGTTGCCATAATCATAAAATAAAAGTTCTTCATTTTATAGGGAGAGATCAAATTGAGTGCGCAAGGTATCATATTTGGTACATTCTGCTAGAGGGCGAGAGATATGCGATGGGGTGCAGTGGTACTCTTGAGAAGAGGCTAGCAAATAATGTATGTGCAAGGCTCGACAGTTTGTAGGTCGTAGCCACTAGTCGTAGAGCTCGTTTTGTAGGGATTTGAACGTTCACTGCGGTTTTAAAGCCTGCAGGGTTTAGCACCTGTACCATGATGTAGAAGACAGAACCAAGCGGGTAGGCTTAAACTTACTGGTTCATCTACCATTTTCTACCAGTATTTTGAATTTTATTCATTGCACAGTGGACCTAGTATAAAGTAGGCCTACGGGGATGGTACTAGGCCCATTCTAGCCTGGAGCACCATCCTCCCCACCTCCACCCCATCATCACCTACCACATAATCCTACTAAGAATTCTACAAAAATGTGAAAATACTAGGTATGTAGGCGGAGGCCTGCCTATCTCTAAATTCTCATAGTATCATTATTAGCCAGGATTTTTTTTTTTTTAACAGAGTACTTTTTAAAAGCAGATACGTATAGGCCTAAACAGACAGAATAATTATATGAAAATGAGTGGGTTTGGGAGCTTGTCCCCAGAGTTTTTTTTTTTTTGGTATTCATTCAAGGTAATTTGGTAGAAATCTATAGATTTCTCCAAAACTCGTCTATGAGTTTTGGAGCAAAACATTGTGAACAAACTTTTGTCCTTCTTTATTTTAAAATTTCTCTTTTTAATCAAGTTCAACTAGAAAAAATAGCTGGGCATGCATGGAAACGAGGTTAAGTGCTCAGAGTTCTGTTCTTTTTTCCCTGGAGTTATCGGTTTGAACGTATTGTTATCATCTATGGAATGTAGCACATCCATTTATTAATTGTTTTTGAGTTAAAAATGAATAAACATCCATATATTAGGCATACTAGATTATTGTAAACTTTGTCCCGTTTTTAGATAAAGGTAAAACTGTATCTGGATGTTGCTTGGTTGGACGTGAAATGAAATGAAAATTCACTTTTCCTTCAGACATCAGTGTGTCCTTGTGTATACCCGGCAAACCCCAATGAATAATATCAAATGGATGAATTTAACTGATGTCCTGATCTAAGTATTTGCTCCCATTAAAATGAGGCCATTTTGAAACCCCAATCGTTTTTAAAGAATTAATTGGTCCATATGATGGCCTTGATTTGAAATGTAATATTAGGTTACAGTTGTGGAGTGGTAGTTTATACTACTGGGAGGTGCCATAAGGAACTTCAGAAAATATTAGAAGTAAGTCTTTGCTTTTGAATCCAAACGATTGTTTTAAGGTTTATACCTTCATTACTCTACATGACCTCCAGGATGATTAATGGTTGACAGCTTCTCTGAAATAGCTGCATTTCAGCCCTTTAAGATATTGCCATTGCACTGATCTTGAAATATATTTACAAGGGTTATCTACTGTCCTAGAACTGAATTGTAGCCATTGTACACCCATTTGACGAGGCGTATTTGTTTTAGATTGAAGTGACTTAGCCGGCACTGTGCTCGCCGTTAACAGAAGGACCGCTCCGCTAACTGATAACCAGCGGTATTGTTCACTCAGGTCACTGAATCGCTTCTCGTCCATTACAAGTGTCTGTAAACAAAATGGCCGCTAAAGTCATAACGGGCACCAAACATCATTCTACCTCTTTAGGGTGTTAGTCCTGCCCACCTGATCCCCAGTGATCCTGTATCAACCTTGTAGAAGAGCAATGTAAACAAAAAGCCACATGTTGATCGGAGGTAATATTCGGTTTTTTATCGTTTGACGTGACACACGCAGAGACAGACGGATAAAAAGGTGATGCATACAGGGGAAACTCACCAACAGCAGAGACTAAGATTTCAAATAAATATTTATCTCCATGCTCTTGACATGGTAAAAGTTTATGAGGAATAAGACGGGACTAGAGAGGCTACAAACAGGGTAAAGCTGTTCTGAGCATCGAAGCTGGGAGAACCAAGGACATGGAAATAATATTCTAATTTTAATTTGACTGACTTTTGTACATTTGAGAACAGATCTACCATAGTAGGAAGTTTTAAATGAGGCATTTTTGTATGCAGGGCTACTAGTATTTCTATTTGTTGTTTGAAAACGGAAGGAAACACAAATAAATCTTGTGAATTTGCTTATATGCCACCATTTAATGTATGCCTTAAGTATTTAGGTAGTATGCGGCTTAACTTGTAGTATGTTGATTGTGACCTCTATTTGTGTAATAAGTAATAACACAAATAGAGGTTCTGTTCTGTGTGTGTTTTGTAATTTGGGCAGGTGGTTTGGTCAAAATATGCTGATTACCAAGAAGGGGTGTAATTTTTGAAACATATATTTTTGCATGTTTGAGTGTGTATTTGTGCACAGTTTCAAAGACACAATTTTTTAAGTGCTCATTTTAGATTTGTATAATTACACAAATAGAGGTTCCCAGAAAACTCAGAATCAACAGAAGCAAAGCATGATAATTGATTGCAGCATCTACATACCTCAGGGTAAGGGTTCACTGAGTCCCACTCAAGTAGTTCTAGGTAGCTCTCTGCCACCACTTGACCAGCAATTGCTTGGATATTGGGACTGTTGGACTGTTTGTCCTCGCTGTGGTAGTGTCGTTCCAGCCACTGTCGAGTCGACTCCAGACCGTCCGGCACAACCTGGAGGAAGTCTGTGAACTTTTTCTTCTCGTATTCCACACTTTTAATGGCAAGTTGAGGACGGATCAGTTCAATGTGGAAGTTTGCCCAGTCCAGCATCATAAGCTCAAGGGTCTGAAAAGTGAAAATACATTTAACACCATGAGAATAATAAGAGGCCTAACGGCTAAAGGGGTATTCACTCGCTAAACTAAAAAAATATATTTCAATTACTAGTATTAGGCTTACTAGTTATGAACTTGCAAAGTAACCAAAAGATTATTGAATCCACAATTACAAAAAAAATTGGAACAAATTTGAAATTTTCAAGCTAGGTTGCATGGGCAAAAACGTTGGCCATAGTAATTGATGTAGGCACTACTTGAAAACGTTTTCTGTAAATCCTCTGTTTTATTTTTGTAATTTGGGCATTTCGTTTGGTCAAAATAAGCTGATTACCAGGAAGGGGTGTAATTTTGTAACACATTTTTTTTTTTGCATGTTTGAGTGTATTAGTGCACAGTTTCAAGATACAGTTTTCTAAATGCTCATTTTATATTGTATAATACTCTAGGCTTAATATATCTGTGAAACCCATTAAAGGTAAGCCCATTTTAAAAAATCACCAAAACTCGATTTACAAATTTCAGAATTTAGAAACTTATAAAATTGGTATAAATTCATAGGTAGGCCTCCATATTATAATTTTTTAAACTGTAATTTTAGTGTAGTATTATGCTCTAGATTGTGCGGTTGAAAATTATTTTTGCATGTAATAGCCCTTGAATTATTAGGATTAAACAATTTTAAAAAAAGAAAACATTTTTAATTTTTAAATTTATTTTTGGTTTTCATTGTTCTCCGCATAGCGGCTAAGGGTGAAAGTGCAAGATCGTTTCCTTTTGGGGGCACACTTTAGCGATCTTGCTTCACCCCCTCTGCCAACAGAACGTGGTGTTCCCAAGTGGTCACCCACTCAAGTACAGAGAAAAGAGTTAACTGGTTGGGAAAGAATTGAGAACATACTGTAACCACAAAGTTACAAAGAACAATCTGATGAAGAACAAATTTGTCATGGATTTCTCGATAACACAGGCAACATTGGATAAACTTGATATCTTTCAACTGTAACTGTAACTGTATTCTTGAAAAACACAATAGGCAAGACAAAAAGAAACCGAATCAGATACATGGATCTTAGAGAAATGCTAGGTATAGAGAAGTTAGATGACATGATGGGAGAAGTGAGAACAGAACACAGTTGAAATGAATTGGAAATATGAAACAAATGACGGAAGAGAGAAAACCAGGAGAATTTATGACAGTATGATAGAAGGATTGAACAAGGAAGAAGAACATGGGGGGCCAAGGTGAAGATGGAAGTAGACCAGGGTTGCCACCAAGTCAATTTTTTTATCCTTGAAAGATACTTAAAAAATCCTGAGAAATCCTTGAAAACAGTTATTCAGCATAAGCATATTATAACCGCGAAGGAATGTTACAAATTTTCAGGTTTCATACCAAAATATGTTATGCCAGCCTGATTTTCGAGAATCTAGTCAAAATTACGTGCAGACATACGCATAAGAATCAGAATTTTCTTCCAATATATTTTAACATTTTACTTTTAGGCCTACTCACCATAACTACCACTTGCGGTAAATGTTAGGCCTATGCAGTCACTTATGTTTATTTTTACTATTAGGCCTACCTACCTGATGTTTTTTTACTGTCTACATTGCTTTTTTTGGCTGAATTTAAAAAATGTATTAATTTAATGTATTTTTTAAAGACAGTAGAAAATCCTAAGATTTTGCCCAAAATCCTGTTATCCTTGAGACACTCTAAAAATCCTGAGAAAAGGATAAAATCCTTGAAAGTGGCAACTCTGAAGTAGACCATAGCAAGAGGAGGCACGGCACAAACAGGCAAGAGAAGAGAGCTGTTTGGATGTATAAGAGAAACAATTGTGGGAGGAGGGGAAGCATGCATAAGGGGAAACATTTGGATGCAAAACCCAAGCTGACTAAGCGCTAGGTGACGAATGATGACGATGAATTAATGTTAATACAGTCATCCTTACCTGGAGAATGCCTCTGAATATAGGAACTATTTCAGTCATTTGCATCAGTTCTCTTATTTTAGAATCTCGAGCGGGGCAACACATTCGGCTCATCAAACCAATAACGTACTGGGCATAGTACTGCAAACATAGAACAGATTTAGATATTAGAAATATCCTTGCAATTAAGGTGGGAAAATTGTTTAATTGCTTAAACGTTTTAACAACATTAATATATTTTGTATATTAGGCCCCTAGAAAAACTGAAAAACTGGTTTTCAAATTTTTTCCCTAAATTACTTTTAAAACAATCATGTTTATATTCAAAGGTCATTTATTAACCAATGTAGGCTCATTTCTCGATTTGTTTAGTCGGGAAACACTCCCGTAGGTGTAATTGTTATTACATATTTACTACAATCCAGAAATTAAAAAAGTCCGCCCCAACCGGGAATCGAACCACGGATCTCCCACATTCCAGGTGAGTGTCTTAACCACTAGACCATCAGGACGGGTACATTTTAAACTCTGAATTGTAGTTGCATTATACATCTGAATGGATGGAACAGTACTGCAACGAATATCTGCTGCCTTTGAACTGACCACCAAACATTAATTATAATGCCATTACCTTTACGCAGGTATGAGCGAGGGTTTATTTCTCGATTTGTTTAGTCGGGAAACACTCCCGTAGGTGTAATTGTTGTTATTTACTACAATTTACTATTTACTACGCCCCAACCGGGAATCGAATCCATCCATTCAGATGTATAATGCAACTACAATTCAGAGCTTAAAATGTACCCGTCCTGATGGTCTAGTGGTTAAGACGCTCACCTGGAATGTCGGAGATCCGTGGTTCGATTCCCGGTTGGGGCGGACTTTTTTAATTTCTGAATTGTAGTAAATAATAACAATGAAGGCTCATTTCACAAATTTGAGAATAATTAAGTAAAAAAATCAATGTGATCTTTGTATTTGAATCTTAAGAATTTGGAAATCTGGTCTGTATGAAGATATATAGTTTTACTTTTAACTTAAAGGCTGATGAAAAGCTAATATCATTTGAACGATTTCGGTACTTATTAAGTTATTATTCATGCTAGAAAAAATATGTTTGCACAAATGGGTAGAAGTAGAACTAAATATTGCAAGGAGACCGAATTACATTTTCTTCGTGTTTTTATATTTGGTTGGTTCATTGAAATTAGACCAGATCAGGAGCCGCAGGTTCCCGACCCCTGCCCTAGGTCGATTCATTGTGTTTCAATAATTGAGGATTTTTGGTTTTATAGTTTGCAAATTTCAGACATTGGCAGTGATTCAATAGGCCTACCTATCTATTTTCTAGTTCAAAATTGACCAATGAATTCATCCACATTTTGTAAAATAGCAAAAATGTGAGACCTTTTGTCTTTGGCGGAGCTTGCGAATTTCACAGGGCTCTACAAATTAGATAGAGGGAAAATCTTTTTGTAGGTGATGAGCTTTTAAACCCTACATATACTGTAGTATTAAATGAATATTGCCTTTTGTAATTTATGTAGGCCTATTGCAATAAAGAATATTTTTAAATTTATTGGCCATTGTTTGCTAGTCGATGGCATTGGGGCAGACAGGTTTGGCTTTGTCTGCTTTAAATCCTCCATTGAAAATCAGTTATACGTAACTGAGTGAGTAGGCTCTTAATACGAATCTATTTATTTATTTTCTTTTTTGTAGAAGTTTATAACAAATACCGTTAAAGATTTACACTAATGATTTTTATTGCTCAATGTCTTATTAATAATACACTAATGAAGGCTATTCGAGAAGATGAGTGGTGAAAAACGAAGATGAAGGACGATTACAAAAAAATGTGCTTTAAGCAGGATTGGAACACACGTCCTTGTAGAGCCATACGCTACGGACCAGCGCTCTAATTGTATGTGCCACCATGGATAGCATTTACACTAATAAATAATTAATATAGTTCGATACACAAAAGCCCAAGAAGAGCTTCCCGCTAATGTTACTGGACCATGTTACAATCATCTCTAACATTCTTGTTACCAACACCGGGTTTTATTACTGGGCTATTGAGAATCTGCATGAACAAAATAGAAAAACTTACCGGAAAATCCAGGACTCCCCGTTCAGCTTTCTGTCTGATGAATTCAACGTCTAACTGTTCACTGATATCTTCTTTGATCTTGCTATGTTGAGGAAGGAGAAGTTTGAACAAGTTCTGAAATTGAGGTGGTAGAAGTTCATACGCGCAAGCCAATCCATCATCCGTCCATAAGAGACTAAGGAGTAACTAAAATGGAAGGAAGGAAAGGATAGGACAGTAGACGGATTTGGTTAAGCAGGTAATATTGTGCAGTGGAACATTGGGAAGTGATTCAACTTTCAATATAGCAAGTGAAAACCGATTTAACAAGTTACCGGTATCTTTACAATGCAACATTTGTAACTCTTCAAACTAGTGATGATATCGGGTCCATAAAGTTCAAACCGGTTCCTCCACGCCGGAACCGGTTTGGAATCAGTTTTTAAAGGTCAATTTTTGTTCAATGTATCAGCCTTACGTGCGTGTTTTTTGGAAGCGACTGTACGGCCGGGAGTGAGCTGGCTTCGGCGCCCGCGCTTTGTTACGTACGACTACCGACAGTCAAGTGTCATGTAGCAGCCTCGCGAGTAAAGGCCGTTCAGTGCTTGATAATCAGCGAGGAAGGATAGATAGCTGGCTACGTCATCACGGGCTCCGTGGAAATAGACCGCACAAGAAACAGTGCGTAGAACTACCATTTTTGCGGGAAAACGTGTCCGTGAAGTTCACTGTTGTAGCCTATATAGTAGAACTTGAACAAATGGAACCAGTTTGAAAAGTTGGAACCGAGTCGTTATAGAACCGGTTTCCAGTTACCCGATGTCATCACTACCTCAAACAATATACAGGTGTGTTGATCAGTGTGTTTGATAACATAACTGATTCTGCTTTATATTGTAAGGGGCCTATCTGTTATGTAATTTTATTGAGTGCTCTGTTGGAATAGAATCCAACAGCTTACCTTCGAGTTTTGATACACAACATATTTTATACACTTTAAATATTAGATGTTACTTTCACTTAGGTATCAAATTTGGCAGCTTAAATCGCACTACGAAGGTAAGCTGTTGGGTCCAATCCCAACATTAATACTCCAGCCGATTGGCATTCTATCAAGATAGCTCAGTTGGCAGAGCATCGGATCGAAAAGCCGGAGGTTCTGGGTTCGATCCCCAGTCGGGGCAAACTTTTACAACAGTTGCTATCACTCAAATGTCCTCAAAGCGGGCTTATGCTTAAAAACATTGTAGGCCTACAGCCTGTTCAAGATAATATTATGGATGTCAACGATATTGTTATTTGATTCGGTTCCAGACCGCACAATTTTGTGTTGTAACTTTAATAGACAAAAGTACTGCTTACAAAGCAGGCTAGTAGGCCTATTTTAGATTTTAAAAAGGTAGGCCCTACTGCTTACGAAGCAGTATTTTTGTCGAAGGTCTAACTACCAATATTTTACTATTACAAAGAACAATGAAACAAATAAAAGTAGCCCTAAGCCTTAAACAAAAAATAAACTTTTAATTTAGGCCTAATTATTAATTTATTTAATTATTAGGCTAATAATTAATTAATTTTATTGTAAATCAGTTTTTATAACTGAATAGGATAGACATTAAAAAAATAAAAAAAAATAAAAAAAATAAAAAAATAAATAAAAAAAAAATTCTCCGCTGAAAGCTCTGAATACACATGTGTGTGGCTTACCTCTTTAATTTCCTGGAGTAAATGAATAGCGTGAGAATAGTTTGGGGGGTCTTCTGCAAGTTCCATTGTTAAGTTATCCCAAAATGCTCGATGAATTGTCTCTTTCACTACTTTATGGATACTGAAACAAGAAAGGAACAAAATTTAAAGTAGGTAGCTATGGTAAAAACCAGGGAAGGGGAAAAAATGGGTAGTTTCCTAAATGTTTAACCGCTTGAACTAATTGCATTTTAATTGAAAGCATCAGACAAAATGAGACAGCACCACTAACTTAAAAAAATGGTACTTGCGTAGGTACCATTAAAATATACCTACCCTTTTAATGATATTCCTATATTTTTTGTTAAGTTTCGTAGATAAGACGAATTTAATAACATCTAGCCTACCCAGCCACTAAACGTTTAAGCGTCCCAGCCCTTCTACTAATATTTAGGTACCTACCGGTAATACAAATTCTTGAGAAAGCATGTAACTTACCTATTATCGGGTGGTTCAAGTTTTTCCAGTCTAAAATCTTTGTCAACAGCGATCTCATGTGCCAATGCCATGTTGTTAATGCCGTCTGCAGCCGACATGATTTCCTCTAGAGACACAAACTTTGGAGGCGACGCTGCAACGGACTGAACCATGAAGTCTCTAGCGATTCTAAGGCGCTTGCCCTGGTCAGCCCCCTCGGTCGAGCATTCGCTATCGTTGCGAGCTCTTGTGCCTGTGGATCCCCCATCTCCTTCTTTGACTAGGCCTACACCTCCAACAGCACCTTCTTCCCTGCTGGCATGCTGATCTTTTTCACTCATTTAACTGAAAAAAATTTGAGGCCTAGAATATAATATATTTACTTATTCTTATCTATCATACCAATATCTCAAATGATTAGGTTAGCCATACATTAAAAAAAACAAAAACACCAGAACTTAAAAAGACATTGTTCTGCGCAAGCAGTTAAGGGTGACAATACATACCAAGTTTGGAACTTTTTTGGGGGTCAATGGTGGACCCAAAAAAATTTCTGTTAATTTCTAAATTCAAAACTAGCTAGCCTGAATGATTATTTTTTTTAGTTTAGCGGGTGAATACCCTTTTAATTTACATAGACATACGGGTACATATTTCATTTTTCATTTCATTTCATTTCATTTATTCGTGCCATTTACAATTTGTTTTACAATTACATGTAGAAGATCGTGTGACACATGTCAAAATTTACAGATAAAAATCAATCTAATCCTACAGTATTTACATGTTCAGAAAGTCATCTATGTCATAAAATTCTTTATCAATCAAAAAATTCTCCAACTCCAGTTTGAACAATCCTATGGTATCCAGTTGCTTCAGATTACTTGGCAGTTTGTTATACAATTTGGCACCGGCATAAGTTGGTCCTTTTTTCGTAGAGAGTTGAGTTGTGGGGCATTTTTTTATACATACCCCTGCTTCCGCTGGTATTGTGGCTGTGAGTATCACAATTCCTCAATCTATCAGGTCTATACTGTTTCAGATACAAGATGGTTTTAAAGATATAAATACTAGGTAGTGTCATTATTTTACAGTTCCTGAAAATTCCTCTACATGGTACATGACTCCCATTTTTTCATGTTACAGATCAGTCGAATTGCTTTTTTTTGAAGTACAAACAACCTTTACCCAAACCAACCAAACCCAAACCAAACCCCAAATAAAGCTAAATAAATAACATTGTGAAAGTGAAATGAAAGATGATAGGCCTACTTAGACTAGAAAATTACAAAGTGAAAGATAGATGGATGGAGATATACAAATATATGTACCTAGGCCCTACATCATAAATATAAATTACCTCTTGCACAGCATAGTAGGCCTACTACCCACAGTACGCCCTACTAGGGGGTTATAACAATAATATACAGTATCAAAACTCGCTAGCAGAACTCATAATATGTATGACGACGCCCATATTACTGTTGGGAGGACATATTGCATATGTTTATAATTTATATTCTATGTCTGGTTTTTCCGAGATCCATGTAACCCAGTGACTAATAAAACAATACAATACAATACAATACAATGTACTCACGCGCACCCCTAGAAGCCACAAGAACTCAAGATACTGCAGGTGGTCGACTGCGCGAACCGCCACACCACTAGCCACACACCACACAATAATAAATTTATGCTATTGGTTCACTTGTGTCTGCATAGCGCGCTAGTGTGCCTAAGTGCAGGTACGTACTGTATGTTATTGTTATACTGTGGTAGTACTAGTTATGTATAGTCTACTTAGTTATAGGTATAGTTTGTTTGCCTATAATATGAATAAATAATATTTCTTTGGCAAAAATAATAATAATAATAATTATTGATGAATTCAATTAGTTTATATATTATATTTTGCCGGTTACTTTGCTTAGTTTGACTGTCAAAATTACCATTTTTGCCTTTTGCCTTTTGGGAAAACACAGCCTAGAAACAGCTAAATCCCATCAATGCTGAAAGTTAATCATGTTCAGGTAATATTTGACCTGCGACGGAAAACAAAAAAGCAATGTTCCAATAGCACCAAGTGACAATCTGTATTCACTAGAGTTCTTTATAGATAGTGCCTAGGTCTACATATTTGAGAAAATTAAAAAACCTGTTTGAAGTTGAACAACCTTATAAGAATCTATAGTGCAAGGACAAAATAGAGAAAGAACGTGAACTTTACAACATACTGGTATAAAATATAAGTAACAGGAATAAATCAAAACAAGGAAATTACCAATGATCTGCAATTCTGCTACAAATGGAAGGTCACCATGAACACGAGGTCATGCAACTTCACTTAGAGGCTACACTGCATTGTGCATAACTAGCCACACCTCAATACAACCTACAACTTTTGGCACTTGGCCAAACACATCACAATTTGTATGATTCATAGAGAACAACAAAGGAACTGATGAAACAGGTGCTTAGGCTACATCAAGATGTATTAACATTCAATAGCAAACCAAGTTATGAAAGAACCTTGGATATTTTGTACGACTTCAAGACTAGATCTACTTAAGGCAATGTTTTGCAATTTTCAAAATGAGGCATGTCTTCTTGTACACCATTAAACATATTTTTCTCACACTAGACAGGTCACAAAAAGTAAATAGGTCTAGAGGAAATAAATAAAACTGTTTATTGATGAAAAATCACAAAATAAACATGTTTTTATTATTTTTATTTCACCTTTTGATGTTTTCTGCTATGCAGGCCTATGTAGCCTAATTGAAAATTATGTATTCCTAGTTCCTAACGATATTACTATACACTATTTCCAGTGGGAGGAAGAAAGGAACTAGGATAGGAACTAGTTAGTAGTTACCACTAGTTTCTTCCTCCCAGTTCACATAAAGTCATGGTCGTAGTCGTAATCCTAGTCCTAGTCATAAGAAGCAGATGAAACATAGAGGAAACATCTTATTGTTCACACACTATCACAAGGTTTAGTCTTATGGTTTAGTCGTAGTCATAGTCATAACAAAGTTGAAAATGTTCATCTTTCTTACGACTAAACCACAAATTCTTACGACTAGCGAATCAGAGCTTGAAACGTCACATACAACAGACCAATGAGATGATACCTATTATATTTTATTATATTTTATTAATTTAACGTCTATCCTATTCAGTTAGCCTATAAAAACTGATTTACACAGGAGGACAACTAAATAAATCTAATTACATTAGACCAGGAGCCAGAACCTTTGGGAAAAAGTTTTGTTCAACCCACTTAACATCTCAAATCTGACTTGACCACGTGGTAGTATGCACCTTTTGAAACATCTCTAGGGAAGATGTCACTTCGAATTGTGGTAGGCCTATACGTTTTTTTTAGCAGCCATTTTGTTTTTGCATGTGCAATCATTGAAAAGCTTAGTCGGTACTTTCTTAAAATGTACAAAGCTCGTGACACAGTTAACCGATTTATTTTTTCTTATACCGATTTGTAGGTAATTGTATGTTCTAACTATTGTTCACAACCAATTTCAAATGGTAATATGATTTCATCGTTAAAAAATGCAGACATGGCAAAAATAGTGTAAATAATTTTACTAAAATGTGATTCAAGCATAAATTCACAAATTATTTCGGTCAGTTAGCGCTACGTTTTTATTCATTATTAGGATTTATAAAACTAACTCATGGACAACATAGGGCTATATAAAAAATACAGATTATTGCACGTTTGAGTATATAAGCGTTGAAGGCTGAGCATTTTCAGTGGATTGTACGCTATATAACTATGATTTTCATCCAACTTCATTTTGTCATTGCTAATGTAGATTAACATTTTTAAAGTAGTTCCAACAAACAATACAATATGCAAATGGTAAAATTAAATGATATTAAAAATGCGATTTAAAGATTTTTGCAGAATAGTCGATTTTATGGAATTTTCAGCTTCAAAAGTGGAAAAAGTGGAAAAGTGCGATTTTCACGTGACAAATTTATTTGCTGGCATATTCTTGGAAAGTATAATTTGAGAGTTTTTGAAGGTTCTCTGAAAATTTAATCTAAATCAGAGAAGTCGTCTGTCCTGAACAGCAAAGAAATTAACGCGGACATGTTCAAATAATCAAAAACATCAGAGGAAATGGTGCAACAATAGTTCATTGGAAGTTACAAGCATAAAAATTTGGGAAAAGGTACTTTATGACTTAAGAGGGTATGCTGAGGCTAGAACGGAGGCGAGTTTAGGCGCTCAGCTTTCTGGCTTTTTCGGGTAAACGGTTTATAACACCATTATCAAATTTCACACTAACTTTTATAAAGAATAAATCTATGTTATCCAATTTGCATATTCCTAAATAAATTCACTGATTTTGAATTTAAATTTAGTGAAATCACCAAAATTTACTCAATTTTGGTCAACTTCGGGAATTTATTCCAAGTGAACAGATTTTTTAAACTCAAATTTGGATAATGGATAACAACGTATAAATCCATGTGAAAGGGCAGGTCAATTTGGTTTTATCGTAAGATAAACGGTTTGGTGAGAATTTCCAGAATTGTAATCCATGTTTTGGATTTCCCATTTTTTCACGTTTTGGACTTATGTCTCGCAATGGATCTTTAAGGCTTATTTTGTGCAACCAATTACGGATATAATATAAAGTACTTTATTAACATCCATTCAAAATTTGGTAATGATATTACCAAACCGTTTAAAAAATCATCCAACACCTGTTTGCGCGCATTTGAGTTGGGCCAAGCTCAGCGTACCCTCTTAATGAACAATAATTGATATGGATTCATTGAAGATTCTACTCCATTAAGGTGTCACAGGCGTTAAGCATAATCTTGGAGATGAAAAGGACATGGGTGAGGGGATTGCGGGGGAGACGTGTTGGAGGAGGGCCCCCGAAGTTCCGCTCAAAATATTTTTTAATTTGTCCCTCCAATAGCGAGCCGTATATTTACGACGAGGCAGTGGGGTCTGTTTGTACTGCAGAAAAGGGTTTTAGATGACGCGAGATGCGCTCACACATTGCCCAGGGCGCACTGAGATCAAATATCACCATTCACGAGCTGGCGTAAAATGACGTGTCGTCCGTCAAGTATGAAGAAGTGTTTACATTCTCACATTTTGTATTGAGTGTTACGAACCCATCACATAATGGAGAGGAAAACCAAAATAATTCAATTAATGTTTAGTTTTTGTCTCTATGCAATGATCATTATTCTATGGAATGAGGGATTGCAAATAAAGAACATTACGGAACATTTGAAATAAGTATAATGTTATTATTATTCTGAATACAGGCTAGACCATCAACATAAAAAAAATTATTGTCAGTAAGATGTGACGCGACTTGGGTTCAAGTCCAGAACAATCTGGTCACAGGATACACACCACTCAACTGCTATGACCTAGACCCGGGTAGATCCCCGTCAGGACACAAGGTTTTATAGCCTATTATTGCTATCACTGCATTATTATAATATGCTAGCATACGATACTACAATAATAATCAGTACTACAGTAATAATAATCAGGACAGGTTGTGACGGGATTCATAACCCGAGACCTCCCGAATCAGTCAAGCCATTGAGCCAACACAAATGTTAGTATATTACATACATTGGCGTAACTTGCCCTTATTTTTCGCGGAGCGAAGTGCGAACATTGTTGTATCCTCCAAAGATCTATGGTCAGCACAACTAGTGAAAGGGATATGTAGGTACACTGGTACAGTGATAGTCAGTGGTATCATCCAAAAATAATTTATGGGTATACGCTCTTTCCTGGGTAACGAGCACGTTTGGGAAAAATGGGGGGTCTGAGGGGGTTGGCCCCCAGTTGATACGGTGGCGAAGCGCACAGCCCCGGCAAAAATTCGATTCTAAGTGTGATAGGAGTATTTTGACAATTTTGTTTTACAAAAACCTTAAAAAATATATGAAAAAATTGCAAAATAAGAAAAATGTATCAACATTTATATAATATCTAAGAAAATAATTAATTTCAAATAAAAGTTGCGCTCCCCCTCGCCCCCCTCTGACCAAATTCGCCCTCCGTAGTTACGCCACTGATTATAATTATGTATAAGTAGTGTATAAAGACAAAATAGTTTAGGTACTTCACAGTCACGCAGCACGCAGCACATCAGTCTTATACTGCTTTCATTACCGGTGTTATAACCTTATTTATTATGTGCATCGATGCTAGGACGACTCCAAGCCCAAAGTCACCGTTTACACATTCCTAAGAACTGATGGACTCGAATCCACATCAGAACTCTAAATAAATCTGCCTACAGGGGAAAATCGAACCCTGGACCTTCTGCATTGGAAGCAGAGCCCGAACCACAACGACCAAAGAGTTCATACTTTACGTATGTTAGAAACCAATACAGAAAAACTTGTGATGAATACAATTGAAACACGTGTTTTTTACTACTAATTGGGTTTTATTTTAATATGATAGGCTATATAGTCGCGTTGATGGATGCTCACCGCTCTATTTTAGTTTATCGAGAACGATTCTCTAATGTTTATCTTGAGTTTTGAGACTCTGAAATGCAGGGTTTATGATAGAGATAATGTCTCACTCTTACCCAACCAACCTAATGTGACAGATAGCGGGTGGACCCTATGTGTGAGTGAGTGTGTCACACGCGTTTTCTCGCTTGCGTCCAGTGTGTGCTGTTCACTTTCGCCGACAAAGACCAGACATTGCATGCGATTGTGTGTGTGTGTGGGGGGGGGGGAGAGATGGGGGGGGGAGAGATGTGTTAGTGAAAAGTGAATCAAGGTCAAAGCAAAACATTTTAGTTTTAGAGTGTTAGTATTATTTTGTGTTGGAGTATAACCCGTTCGGCCAAAATCGCTCGTCAATTGAAATTGTCGGATTGTCGATATGCTTACTATCATACCCTTTTTTACCAATATTTTCTCCCAGAAATTATTTTGGTACTCAAACAAATGAATGTGTGGCCATGTAAAACAGACCACCCCACTCAAGACATCAAAATTTGAGCCCAAGCATTCATTAAAAATCAAATTAGATATCAAATAATTGTATACTTTTTTTTACTGATACACACATGTAACAAATCAATCCTAAGTGATCATTTTACCTCCCCTTCCCCAAATCAGCTAGAGATTCAGTGGCCCTTGCACTAAAAAGGTATAATACGGTTTATAATATCGAACTATTGTGTGATATTATCACCTGAATAATTAATGGGATTGCTCAGTTTTAAGTTGCAACAGATTGTTTTATTTATTTGGAGAAAGGGCGCGTCAACCGTTAGGGGGATAACTCATAACCATTGATTCGAATTCGAATCGAGTGTGTACGTACCGTATATCAAGTCAAGAGACTCAAACCAAATTGAACTCTAATCGACTTGAGTCAATTCGGATTGAGTGCTGTGCTATACGTAGTGTACGACTATGACTAAACCTTACGACTTTATATGAACTGGGCATAGCCTAGGCCTAATAAAACAGCAAAAGAATTATGATTTTATTTTGGACCCCCTTACCCGAAGAAGTTCTGCCCACTTATTCTGGATTCAAAGCTAGAAACACAAATTCAAAGAGCCTAGGCCTGACCGCACGACCTATCCGAATAGTGTTCTTGGCCGTTCTTGGTCTCATTAGGCCTACTTGGTCTTGTTCTTATTCTTGGTCTGATTCCGTGGTCTTGTTCCCTGGATTGCTTCATGCATTTTATCTTTTATTTATTTATGCAATTTATCGGACGTATCATCAACAGCCGCCATGTTCTAGTACCAAGATCAAAATCAGGTGAGCTTTTTCGATTCTTGTTCTCATTCCCAGATTTTGGCGAGTCTCGACCGTGCGCTCGACTATTCGGATGCTACTAGCTACGTCACGGATATCATGACGCCGTTGACGCGTAACGCCAACGGTGACGTAAAACGAGAATAAGACCAGGGAATGAACGCGTTTTGTCACTGTTCGGATAGCTCCCTTCCTACTTAACTCTAGCCAGCTAATCCCTAGGACCAAGCATAGGGCCCCAAAGATAGGGCCTAGTTATGGAACTTCTTCGGTTGGTAGGGCCTATGGACCGGTTTTACAAAACTACTTGCGTTAGGTTAGCCGAACTTTCCGCTGGCTACAGTGCGCCGCGCTAGTTCTAGGATAATCGATAAGAGCGCACCCGAAATCCTTTGCGTTACAAAACTACTTACCGGTAGGCCTAGTTGTTTTTCAGTGTTTTTATTGAAAAAATAACAGTGTTAAAAAACCGGTCCATACTAACCGAAGAAGAAGGCCTAGGCCTAGGCCTACCCTAGTTATTAGTTGAATGCTCAGGGCTTTGGAAAGCTCAGGGCTAGGCTAGGCCTAGCCTAGGCCTAGCACCTCTAGACTGAGGCCTACCTAGCCTTTATTGGATAGGCCTATAGGGTATATAGGCAATAATTTTTTCTGCCTAGGGCCCAGGCCTGGACCTAAGCCCTATATGTAAGGGCCTACGCCAAGGCCCGACAAGGATTTAGGTACTAGGCCTAGGCCTAGGCCTTAGCCTTGCCTAGGGTAGGGCTAGTGGCTAGACAGAGACTCTGCCTAGGGCATAACCCTAGCTAGGCCTAGGCTATATAGATATAGATTTAGGTTCAGCTTTATACCTGCTTACTTACTTTTTCAATTTGTTTTCGTTTTCGTTTCGAAAGGGCCCTGCTGTGGCGTTGTCACTGATACAGAAAATTTAGCAAAAGCCTAGGCCGAGGCAGTGTTGTTTACAGAGGATCAGCTGTGAATGCCTATCGCAACAAAGGGAAAGCAAGGAAATGTTTTCGTTTCTGGTTGACGTCATACATGGCATGACGTCATTCATACCAGTCACGTGATTTCAAGAGCGGCTCTAATTTTGAAACTCGCCATAATGAAATAAATTATGCTATTCGTACCATTCGTACTATTTACAAGAAAAAATAATAATGATAACTAGGCCTACGTTAAGGTCGTCATTTAGGCAGTTTCGCGAATGCTATTTGCAGTCGACGCGTTGATGGATGAGCGTTTTTTTTTTATACGGTGAACATTTTAGGCATAGTAGATACTTGATTTTAGGTTAGGGCCAATGTCAAATCACGATTTGATCCACCCACCACAAAATAAAAAAAGATCCACTCAGAAAAATCGGCTTAAAATCGGCAAAAATCGTTTTACCAGTTTTTGAAACGATTGAGGTTATGTCCAAAAAACACATTTTTAAATGCAGAGTCGATAAAGAAGTTTCCCCTTTGGGAGGTCCCCCAACTCCCAAGTCAAAACGAATCTAACGTTCTGCGCGCTGAGGGCGGCTCAAATGTAAAACCGTGGTAAAACTAATAAAAGCACTGCACGCTAAATAGGGTCAGGGTCCACTAGATACCTAACAGCTGCTGTAAGGTGGGTCTTCGCTTGTACTTCCACAATGTATAAGCGCCATTTTATATCTTGAAGTCAAGGCCTACTTGATAATGTGTCTACTGAGTGCACGCACACATTATCCAACGGGCCTCAAAGAGATTTTGTAAACAAACAGCAGACTGCAGCTGGACGTCAATTTCAGAAATCGGTTGCACATTATTTTTTTAATGCAATAAATATTACATAAATAGGCTACCATTTATATAATCTTTGATTCTTATATTTGCAGGTAACATTATGATGTAAATAATTTTTATATCTTTCAACTTCATATCTCAATTTTCATTTGCATACTAATTTGGATATTAGGGCCCGAGGGTTGGCTTGGTCGCTTTAATTTAAAGTCCCCCACTGAAAATCAGATATATAACTGAGTGGGTAGACTCTAAATAAAATTTATTTATTTATTTATTTAAACTGTCCAGATACCGGTAGGCCTATGGCAATAAGGCCTATTAGCATTGATGTGTTTGGTAAGATAAAGATGAGCCCAAGCCTTGCACTTGTCCATACTTGCACCATGTATAAACCAATACCTAATGAGGATTAATTTTAATCAAACTTGAACTTGAATCTGAGCTAAGCCTAGGGCCTAGCCCTAAGAACGAGGGTAACCTCCAGACCATGCTCCAGACCTAAGTTCGACGTCGACTTCTACAAGAAAGGTTTATTGGGTAAGGTCTAGGCCTTGGTCTATGAAAAATCCCACACACTAGGGCCTAGCCTAGGCTTATGCGCATAAAATCTTTTATCGTGGAGTTGAACTTCATTCTAAACACAAAGTTGGTAATAATCCACAATGCCCAATTATCTGTCAAAACAAACAAAAACATAGCACATTCTGCTACGGATAATATTACAGAGCGTGTTCGGAGCGCTCCAGATTATTTTTAAAACACACGCTAAGATATAAAATGGCGGTTTGTTTACATCAGGTGAGAAGACCCAGCTTACAGCAGCTTAGCATAAGTATCTAGTGGACCCTGAATAGGGTCAGTAGATTATCGATATGCAGTGACAATGCAATCAACAAAACAACAGACGAAACGTCAAACTTTAATTTTTTTCAATCATACTAGGAAACGCTAAAGTCCCGCCGCGTTGATGGATGAGCGTTTTTTTTGTAAGTTTTTTTTTGCGTTTTGTGCGTTTGTTTGCACTTTTCTTTTGCAAGTGCTTTTCGAATGCATTGTGGAGGTGATTGTTGTCAAGTTTCTATTGTTATTTGTTAATTGGTATTATAAACTTCAAAAAACTCATATTAAAACTTTATTTCTGTAGATTCTGACTAATTTTTTCAACTTTTTCTTTCAAAGGTTCTACATCACCATAACCTTATAGTGGGGAGCATAGGGTATGAAAACATGCTTCCGTGGCAGCTAAGGTGAAAGAGCTATGTATCTGGTATCAATCGATTCGTATTGATCCATAGATAAACAATTTCGATGGTGAGAGTCTTGATATTTTGGCTGAGACCGGCCATATCTAAAACAAGATGGCCGCCGCTTTCGAATTTTAAACTAGCGTATCTTAGTAAGTATTTGACCGATTTCAATTTTAAAGGTACCATTCGAAAGGTAAATGATAGAAATTTAAATAAATGTAACAAATTTTCACAAAAATACCATATGTTTGAGGTTATGTTACAAAAACTCTAACTGTTTACTTTACACTTTCTCGTTATGGAACGATATTTACTAGGTAAAAAGGTTTTACATTTTCTTAAGTTGCATTTTTGGTAGATTATTTCTATGTGTTTTTAATGAATCCATGCATTTAATTTTCTGACAATTATAGCCTGAGTTTATGTAATTGAAGCGATGGCATGTGTAGATGAATATATGCTACTATTGTGTGATCTTTATGTTTCAAATACATTTTGTCGAAGCACAATTGGTGAAACAATTAGATATTTGGTATAAATCGATTCGTTATGAACCGAACTTAAACAATTTTGAATGGGTAAATTTCGATTTTTTTACTGAGACCTTCCCTGGGCAAAAACAAGATGGCCGCCGTCATTGAACATTTTAACTAAAAATCTTTAAAAGTATTTCGCCGATTTCAATTTTAAAGGTACCATTGAAAAGGTAATAAAAAGAGCTACAAATGATATATCAACAATTTTCCAGAAAGTTTAATTTTTTAAGGTTATGTTTGTTTTAGATTTTGTATTTTTAACGATATTTTCAGAGCACAATAGGTGAAACAACTATGTATGGGGTATCAATCGATTCGTTTTGAACCGTGATTTAACAATTTTGATGGGAAAAATTTCGATTTTTTTACTGAGGCCTTCCCATGGCAAAAAAAACAAGATGGCCGCGCCAATGAACCTTTTGACTCGCATATCATTAAAGTATATATCCGATTTTTAATGCACGTATGCCGTTGAAAAGGTAATTAAAAGAGAAATAAACTATATATTATCATTTTGTTGAAACATTAATATTTACTGAGATTATGTTACAAAAACTTAAATTATTTACCACACTCGTCATCGGTATGGAACTTATGGCGCATATATTTACATGACAAAAACGGTTTTTGAATATGTTTGGCTTGTTTATCCGTAGAATATCTCTTTATGTATTAAATGAGTCCTTACTTTTTATGTTCCGACAAATAAATCCGAGATAATGTATTTGAAGCGACGGCATGTGTAAATGAATAATATATGCATAGAGTATTTTGATCTTGATGTTTTAAACACATTTCGTAGAGGCACAATAATTGATGAAAGGATTATGTATCTGGTATCAATCGATTCGTTATGAAACGTACTTTAACAATTTTGATGAGGTACCCGTCGCAAAAAAAACAAGATGGCCGCCGAAAAATTTTTGTAGCTTACATATTTTCTAAGATAATTGACAGATTCATTTCAAATGGTACCATTGGAAAGATAATTAAAGGAGCAAAAAAGTATTAATTTGCGGTTATCTTGTAACTACACTCGATTGTTCCAGTTATGGAATTAATATAACGTATATATGTATATATTTTGTTTAACCTTAGTTTTATAGTAATAAACTTTGACGCTGTTATTTTGGTACCATAGACAGAAATTAATAAAAGTTCTTCCACCGGGGATTGAACCCCGGGGACCAGATGGAAAGAGTATGACAGTATGACATACATATCGGCCACGAAAATCTCTAAAAACAAAAAAAAATTAAATACTAGGGAAACGCCAAAGTCGTTGTTAAACGAGTGAGTGAGCCATGTGTTAAGTACCCGATTACATTACTTTTCTTTTCCCCTACCTTGGGCCTACCTAGCCTATCATAGGCTAGAGAGGCGCATTATGACCTTACAGTTGACGCGCCCGTCCCCGTATACCAACTAAACTTTAAAAACTATTATTTATACGAATATAATTATCAACTTAAATGCAAATGTTCCCCGGGTACTCACCACATGACTCGCTCACTCGTCTCACTACGACTTTGGCGTTTCCCTATAGTCTAGTTGGCTAAGGCGCCCTTGTAGCCGAAATGTGAAAGAAGTGAGTTCAATTCCCTGGTCGGGAAAGATTTTGTAATTTCTAGATTGTATTTCAAAATAATTGAACATGATTTGAAATGCATAATATAACGCAGTGTTGTCCATCATCTGTGCAATAGGGCCTACTATGGTAAACATAGCCAGTACGAAATACGTGAAAATATTGCAAGGTTTACTCAATCTACGAGCGAATTTTGTGGGTACCTTGACGTGCAACATTCGACAGACCTTGCATGGGCACGGCATTTCACGGCCAGGCGAATAATAAACAAAAATATATTTTCAAAATCTAAAACATTGTACCCGATTACAATTCTTTTCTTCCCCTACCTTAGGTCTACCTAGCTTATCATAGGCTAGAGGGCGCATTATGACCTTACAGTTGACGCGCCCGTCCCCGTATGCCAACTAAACTTTAAAAAACTATTATTTATACGAATATAATTATCAAACTTAAATGCATATGTTCCCGGGTACTCACCACATGACTCTCTCACTCGTCTAACTACGACTTTGGCGTTTCCCTGGTCTAGTTGGCTAAAGCGCCCTTATAGCCGAAATATGGAGACGTGGGTTCAATCCCCTGGTCGGGAAAGATTTTGTAATTTCGAGATTGTATTTAAAAATTATTAAACATGTTTTGAAATGCATATAACGCAGTGAAGTCCATCATCTGTGGCAACAGGGCCTACTATGGTAAACATAGCCAGTACGAAATACGTGAAACATTGCAAGGTTTACTCAATCTACGAGCGGAATTTGGGGTACTTTGACTTAAAACATTCGACAGACCTTGAATGGACACGGCATTTCACTGCCAGGTAAATAAAAACAAAAAATATCTTTTCAAAATCTAAAACATTGTCGTTAAAATAATTTCATAACATTGGAAGTCTATTTTTCAGTTTATTATTTCTTGTATGTTTAAATCGCAATGAATCTTGCTGATTTTGTTAGCAGTTCTCAAAAACTCGTACCGGATGTCCGTTTAAAATTTCAGCGCAATCTGTTCAGCGATTCGGCTGATTTTTAACGTACCACACACACACAACACGCACGCACCAAAAAAACAATAAGGGCCGTTTAAGTCGAATGGAAATCATACTTTGCTACGCTCACTCGTTCAATTAAGACAAAAATTTTAAAAAAATACCTCCACCGGGGTTTGAACCGGGCCCTAGACTGTCAATGTCTACTCTTTCCAATTTGGTCCCCGGGTTAAATCCCCGGTAAAGAACTTTTTTAATTCTGTCTTTTGGTACCAAAATAAAGCGTCAAAGTCGTTTACTAAAAAAAAAAAGGGGTTATACAAAAATATTCATAAAAACGTTTATTTGTTCCATAACTGAAACAATTGAGTGTAGAAAAGATAACCTCAGTAAATATAAAAGTTTCGAAAAAATTGCACATTTATACTTTTTTGCTCCTAAATTACCTTTCCAACGGTACCTTTAAAGGGACAATGCTTTTGTCTTTGACAATGCGTTTGCTTTGGACAATCGTTTTTTCTTTCGAAAATGCTTTGTCTTTGAAAATGCTTTTTTTCTTTTGACAATGCTTTTGTCTTTTTTCCAATCTTTAAATTTAGAAAATTCCTGAAAATTTTCTATCTTTACAGGGAAAATACAAGAAACCCTATCAAATTTTGACGCTCTTGATCCTAAATTATACTAGAGTGACTTGAAGGGAAGTTTTGTTTCATTATTTCAGAAAATCAGTTTTTTTACTCAATTGTGTGGGTTTCTTAAAAAAACTTCCCCCAAAAAATCCCTCCTGTGTTTTAATCTGGTTTTGTAAGCATTAAAAGGGTTTTCAATATGATTTTGCATCAATAAGGTTTTTAGATTCGGAAAGGATCATTAACTTGGTTCAGTGTGTGTGGGGAGCAAACACTTTAAATTTCATTTAAATATCTTTATAGTTTTAAAACTTTTTTAGTTTGTTTAACGTTTCATCAGTGGATTTTGACGACAAACTTTAGGCTTAATATCATTTAATAACTATTATTTAGTAATTTTTGAGTTTGTTGACATTAAAACCCTTCCCTTTTTTGAAGTATCTTTTGAAGCCAAATTTTATCATAAAGTTGTTTTAAGAAGTAAATATTTAAAAAAGGATTTGATTTTTGATTTTCTGTCAAAAAAAAATTTGGGAACGTTCGCTTGTTAAAAAAAAAACCCAAACTTCAAAATTTATTTTTTACTTTTCTGACAGCAGAATTGGGCCCCTAGGGAATTTGAATTATATTTTTTCATTAAACTTAAAATTTTTTTCATTCAAAATGGCTAACAAGGGGTTAAAACTTGTACCGTAGAAATTTTAAAAAAGAGAAAAAACAACTAAAGCCTAGAGTGCTCGGTATTGAAGAGTTTTTTCCATCGGGTATGTTAATATGACCAATAGGCATTTGTTTAAATATTTGGGCCCAGGGGAAGTAATAAGTGTAAAATCATTATAATGCAGAAAGTCCCTTCAATGTGGCGTTAAAGATGTTTAAATTGAAGAACCGAACAAGAAGATTTTCGACGGATGGTATTTATGAATTGTTTATTTCCCCCTCAAAGGGGGTACATAAAATTTAATGAAAAATTTTTTTTAATCAGATCGATAAAGAACCACAAAATAAAAATGATTTGCTGCAAAGGGTTTGCGTATTCCCAAAAAGGAAATAAAGCTTGGACACCCAAATATACGTAATTGGAAAAGTAAATAGATCGTTGAGAGTTTTCTTGACACTATTTTTAAATTATATTTGCTTGCTGTAAAAACTATCTAGATGAGTCTGTTCCAGACGGTTTTATTTCTATTGAAAATTATAAAATGCTAAGATTTGATCGTAAAAGGGTAGGGGGGGGGTTTAGTTTTTATATTGCTGAAAAGTTCATGTAAAAGGTGTCGAGTGTAAATTAAATTCCGATAGATGTTGAGTTCAGTCATTAAAATTCGGCTTCCGAATGAAAACCCAATGATTTTTAAAAGCGTTTATAAAGCTCCACACGAAAATTTAGAGAATTTTCAGATTGTTTGATATTTTAGTAAAAAAATTTAAAATCGGAAGCTAATGAATTTTTTTTTTTTCTGGGGTGTTTCAACATTGATTTGAGAAAGAAGACATTACCATAAATAATTTCAAAATTCTTACTAGATCACATGGTTGGGTAAAATTTGATAAAGTCTGTTATAGGTTAATAATGGGTCACTTCTTTAATTGATCGTTTAGAAAATCCAATAAAAATAATTCAGTCAGGTATTATATGTAGGATTAAGTGTCATAAATTATTTTTTGTTTTTCGTAAATTAATAACAAAATTTCTTCCTAATTTGTAAATCTAGAAATTATAGAATGTTGTTTTGGAAAAAGAAAATAAAGATATCTTAATGGCCCCATTGCCCAAAATTGGTATGGCAGTAAGTGAGATGATAAATTAGAAATGTTTTTTAAAAGTATCGTAAACCTCTAAATAAACATGCACCCCCCCTTGAAATTAAAAAATTAAAGGAAAGCCACCCCCAGGGTTTAAACAGCAAGATTGGAAACCTGCATGGAGAGCCCACTTGCCAAGAATTTAGAATTTTTAAAGGCATAAACGTGGGAAAAATACAAAAAAGTTAAAAAATAGGTAAATAATCAGATTCGTTTTTCAAAGCGTGAGATTTTAAGTCTTCTTTTGAAAATGATATTTTTTAAAAAATTTTTAGGGCAGTTAATATAATTGCAGGAAACAAAAAAAAAAAGAGTGTAGATACCCCTCATTGAAGAGAATGGGGTATCCACACGTCAAATTTTCCAGATATGTTGTTTGTTAAAAAAAATTTTTTGTTGTGAACGATGTAGTTTTTTTCAAATAAAATTTGGGGTAATTTTAAAAAGTTTAAATAGAAAGAACAGAGAATTTTCTGATAAAAAAAGTAACTAATGAAGAAGTCATTTCAGCATTAACGTTTAAAAATTAGAAGCTCTGCAAAAAATTCAAGAGATTCCCCTGCTAGATTTAAGAAATGCGCATCATAGTCGGTTATTGCGTATCTAATTTCCCATTTCTTTTTGTAGGTGTTTCCCCCACAAAAAACTGAAATTGGGAAGGGAACGCCTTTTTAAGGGTAAAGGTAAAAAGAGTAATAGGAATTCTTTTCGACCTATTCAAAATCTTCCCAAATTTTAGGGAAAATTTTTGAAAAAATTTTACAAAAGGTTATTACATGAATGGATGCACTGAAAGGTTTTAAGGCAAACCAGCATGGTTTCAGGAAAGGTGGTCAAAGCAAGGCCCCTTTTAGCATTTACAGATTTACTATAAAGGGATTGTAAAATAAAGGGAAGGTTGGGCTGTCTTTGTTGATCTTAGAAAGCATTTGATTTGTACCTTTTTTACCTCTTTTTAAAAAAATTAAAACCGGTTTAACGTAAGTCCTTATTTGTTATCATTTTGGCGGATTATTTTTTTTAAAGAAAAATGTTTAAAATCTTGCAAAAAATAGTTTTAAAAATTTTAATATTTTGTGGATACCCCAAGGATCAAAATTAGGCCCCCCTGTTATTTTTCTTTATATAGTGATATATCTACTATAATGGGGGGATCAATTATATCTTATTGCTGATGACTTGGTCTTTTTTTAGAAGGTGGGATGTCGAAGAGAAACGTAAGACGTCTTTAAGAGTTCTAAAGAGGGTGGATGATTTGGTTTTTAAAATCAGGAACTTGATATTTAATTTAGCAAAACAAATTTTATGATTTTTCAAAGGCTATGATAGAACAAATGAATTCTTTTACGTTAAAAAATTTTAAAGGTAAGTTTAATTTTTAGATGTATTTTTAAATATCTTGGAGTTTTTTTTAGATTTAATTTAAAATTTTTAAAAAAATTTGAAAATGTGTGTAATAAAATATACAGCAATTGGAATTATAATAGAATGAAAAGGGTTTGTAAAGAGAGAAGTTGAGGTTTCTTTTAGTTCTTTTATTTTACTCTTTTTTGATTATTGCTTAGTGGTTTGGGGATAAGACCTTCACGAGTTGTGTAATCCAGAAAAGAATTGACCTCGTTTGATTCATTTCCCCCGAACCAAAATTTGCAGTCGATTGTTTCCGTTGAGGGGAAGGGTGAAATTGCTTGGTAAAATACATACAAATATTTTTAAAAGGGATGTTTTTAGGTATTCACCCAATATTTTTTTAAAAAAGTTTATCGTGATAGAAATTTTACTTTAAAAAACTCATTGAAGTTCCTTTAAATTTGAGCTTTAAAGTCATTTATTACAGAGGCGTTCCTATTGGAATTCAATTTCTTATGAAATTTGAAGCCAGGTTTTCTGATCTAGGGTTTTTACAATTTAAAAATAAAATTTAAGCAAAGATAAAAATCAAAGAGCAAAAAAAGATTTCTACTATTTTTTTGTAAGTTATGTCGTGTTTTGTGTAATTTAATTTACTTCATAAGCTCTTTTAAATTTATTTTGCCCTTTTCTTTGTTTGTTCATTATTTCTTTGATTTTGATATAAACAATGTTTTTTTTCAAATATATTTTTTGCCCAGATTTTCGGTTTTCCGCCCCCGATGGAGCTTGCAACTTGATTTGGGTCCTGTATCATTGCTGTATCAGTTTGACTGAATTTTTTTTAAAAAAATTATATTCTGATAATTTTATATATGAGTCGATTTGCACAAAAAAGAAAATTGAACCCCAAAAATAAAATTTCGCGTTCGGGGTTTCTTCCGCCAAAATTTGTTATACTCCCTGTTTGCTGTTTCCCGATTTTTTTGGAAACCTCATATTTGTTGAGTGGATCGTCTAAAAAACAGTTTTTTTCTTTTTCGTTTTTTCTTTTTTTAAAGTTTTTTTTTTTTTTTTTCTTTTCTTTTTCTTTTCTTTTCTTTTTCTTTTCTTTTCTTTTCTTTTCTTTTCTTTTATTCCCCACCCTTTTTTTTTTGATTTTATTCATTAATGCATATAATATCATTCAAATTTTTTACCAAATTTTTGTGTTTAAATGCTTGTTTTGTAATGCTCTATTTCAAAAATTTACGAAAATGTAATTTATTGTTGTTTCTGCACTATGATTAATTTTTTTAGTTGTCCTCCTTTGTAAACAGTTTTTTAAAATGAATAGGATAGACGTTAAATAAATAAATAAAAAAATAAAAATAAAATAAAAAAAACTGTCAATTATCTTAAAAATATGTAAGCACAAAGTTTTTTTTTGGCGGGCCCTCTGTTTTTTTTTGGGGGGGGGGGGACGGGTACCTCTCAAAATTGCAAATGTTTTATAACGAATCGATTGTACCCGAACATAATCCTTTCATCAAATTTTTGTCCTCTCGAATGGTTTAAAAAAAATCAAAACAAAAAAACTCTATGATATATTATTTATTTACACTGCCGTCGCTTCAAATACTTATCTCGGGATAAAAAAAAATTTGTCGAACATAAAAAGTAAAGGACTCATTGAAAACTAAAGAGAAAATTTTCGGACAAACAACCAAAAATTCAAAACCGTTTTTGTCATGTAAAAATATGCGCCTAATTCCCTACCGATGCGAGTGTGGTAAAAAATTTTAAATTTTGTAACAAATTCAGTAAAAATTAAAGTTTTTTAACAAAATGATAAATATTTTATTTCTCTTTTAAATTACCTTTTCAACGGCATACGTGCATTAAAAATCGGATATATACTTTTAATGATATGCGAGTCAAAAGGTTCATTGGCGCGGCCATCTTGTTTGTTGCCACGGGAAGGCCTCAGTAAAAAAATCGAAATTTTCCATCAAAATTGTTAAATCACGGTTCAAAACGAATCGATTGATACCCCATACATAGTTGTTTCACCTATTGTGCTCTGAAAATATCGTTAAAAATACAAAAATCTCAAAACAAACATAACCTTAAAAAAATTAAACTTTCTGGAAAATTGTTGATACATCATTTGTAGCTCTTTTTATAACCTTTTCAATGGTACCTTTAGAATTGAAATCGGCGAAAAACTTTTAAAGATTTTTAGTTAAAATGTTCAATGACGGTGGCCATCTTGTTTTTGCCCAGGGAAGGTCTCAGTAAAAAAATTGAAATTTACCCATTCAAAATTGTTTAAGTTCGGTTCATAACGAATCGATTTATACCAAATATCTAATTGTTTCACCAATTGTGCCTTGACAAAATGTATTTGAAACTAAAAAATCACACAATAGAAGCATATATTCATCTACACATGCCATCGCTTCAATTACATAAACTCAGGCTATAATTGTCAGAAAATTAAATGCATGGATTCATTAAAAACACATAGAAATAATCTACCAAAAATGCAACTTAAGAAAATGTAAAACCTTTTTACCTAGTAAATATCGTTCCATAACGAGAAAGTGTAAAGTAAACAGTTAACGTTTTTTGTAACATAACCTCAAACATATGGAATTTTTGTGAAAATTTGTTACATTTATTTAAATTTCTATCATTTACCTTTCGAATGGTACCTTTGAAATTGAAATCGGTCAAATACTTACGAAGATACGCTAGTTTAAAATTCGAAAGCGGCGGCCATCTTGTTTTTATTGATATGGCCGGTCTCAGCCAAAAAATCAAGACTCTCACCATCGAAATTGTTTATCTATGGATCATACGAATCGATTGATACCACATACATGGCTCTTTCACCTTTTCGGCCACGGAATTACCTATGCTCTCCTACTATTAATGTCCATGTGAAATCTGAACGTTGTAGCCCTACCCGTTTGGTCAGAATCGGCCCAAATGTGACGAAAATATCGCACTAAAATTGAAAAACTAATATTAAAACCTCTATTTCTATAGATTCTAGCTAACTTTTTCAACTTTTTCTTTCAAAAGGTACTACATCACCATAATCTTAATGTCCATGTGAAATATGAACGTTCTAGCCCCACCCGTTTGGTCAGAATCGGCCCAAATGTCACGAAAATATCGCACTAAAAATCGAAAAAAATCGTAAAAGTACGATATTCATGAGAAATATTTCTTCGATTGTACCCAAAAACAATACACCTCTAAGTTCAGAGAAAACGAAGGTCCGGTCAAATTTTCATCAAGATCGCATATGCCGTTTGCCCGGAATCGAGCGAACAAACAGACGGAAAAAAAAAAAAAAAAAAAAAACACCCGAGCTAAATTTTTTGGGGGTCAGTGAAATTGAAGTCTTCGCTTCCGCTCGCTACGCTCGCTACGCTCATCCAATTAGCCCAGGGCCCTAGCCTTTTAAAACGATCTACTTTTGATTTATTATTGTACTATAAAGTGTTGCGCAGGCGTCTCTGACATTTTCGTACGAAATTAATTGAGATATGGGTTGTTTAAGCCTTACGGACGTAAGTGTAGCCTAGGCCCACGGCCACAATACAGTTTTCAGACGTAGGTACGCCCTAGACACTCAAATCGAAATCTTGAACAATACATATTGTCGGCCTAGGTCCTAAGCTTAGGTCTACTCCATCAGAAATATCCTCATTAATAAAGAGAGTTTGCTTTCTGCCAAAACATTCGCCAACATTCGATCGTATTTAATATTTTGACGTTTCCGCCATTTTTCGTCATCGACTGTTTACTACTAGTAGAAAAGTGACGTAGTTTTTTTGAAGTAGTTCCATCAATCGTCACACAGAGTCGCGCGGAACGTTAGATTCCAAACGCCAAAAACCGACTTTTTATTTAACCCAGGCCGGTATAGGGAGTTGGAGGACCTCCCCAACGGGGAAACTTCGTTTAAAATTAATTTTAATTTATATCCAAAATTTAAAAACATTCGGATGAAAATTATCAAGTCAGTTTAAGGTAAAAAAATGAGGGAATTTTGTAATTTTTAGAACTTTTTTGTATTTATCCATTTATCGTCTACGGTCTATCTATCCTACGGTACCGGTATTCAGGTAAAAAACTGGTTTACAAAGTACAACTAAAATATAAATCTAATTACATATTATGCAGACACAACAATGATCTACAGTTAGGCCCTAAGTAAATATTTGAAATACAATTACAATGAATTAAAACACAATATTTTGGTAACAGATTTAAAAGGAAATTAAATGCAATTAATTATTGAACCAAAAATAGAAAGGGGGAAAAAAGAAAAGACAAGAAAAAAGAAAAAAGAAAAAAATGATTTATTAGACAAACAAAAATCAAGAACAGCAAATCAGTAATCAAACTTTCGCCCGCTTGTGTTCAAGATTGGATGAGCGAAGCGAAAACTTCAATTTCACTGACCCCCCGAAAAATTTAGCTCGTTTTTTTTTGTATTTTTGTCTGTTCGCTCTCTACCGGGCAAACGGCATATGCGATCTTGATGAAAATTGGAGTTGGGGGGGACCTTCGAAATCTCTGAACTTAGACCTGCCACGTTTTTGGGTAGGCCTACAATCGAAGAAATATTTCACATTAATATCGTACTTTTACGATTTTAAGTGCGATATTTTCGTGACATTTGGGCCGATTCTGACCAAACGGGTGGGGCTACAGCGTTCATATTTCACATGGACATTAAGGTTATGGTGATGTAGTACCTTTTGAAAGAAAAAGTTGAAAAAGCTAGCCAGAATCCATAGAAATATAGGTTTTAATATTAGTTTTTTGAGGTACCCTACATAACAACTAACAAGTTACAATAGAAACGTTACAACAATCACCTACAATGCGTTCAAAAAGCACTTGCAAAATTAAAGACATTCCACGCAAACTAAAAACTTACAAAAAAGCTCATCCATCAACGCGATTAAAAAAAGCGTTTGCGAAGCTTCCTAGTAACAATAACAGTACAAAATATTATCTTGACTCTAATAATATTGGATGAGCTAATTGGTTTGTTTTCTATACCGGAGGAATGGTAAGCCTACAACCATTGAGTTTAGACTTTAGAATATATTATATGAAATGAATTTTTTTCAATTTCGTTATTCTGAACATTTTAAGTATACAAAAACGAACTTGGGGTCCATTAACTTGGCTCAAGCACCAATGAAATTTTGACTTACGATATGCTGTGAATTTTGCACACTTTTTGCACAATTTTGCACAACCAATGTCGATTTTTGCACAGGCAACACAAAAAACTTACGACAACTTCATTTTGGTGAGCCAAGTTAATGCTAGAACAACCAAAATGGATTTTCATGTTAAAACCTATTCCATATTTTTGCACACTTTTTGCACAATTTTGCACAACCAATTTCGATTTATGCACAAGCAGCACAAAAAAGTTACGACAACTTCATTATGGCTGAGCCAAGTTAATGGTTGTCGTAAAATAACTAATTTCATGTGCAAACTTATACCATATTTGAGCACACTTTTTGAAGACCGTAAATCTGTCCCCCCCCCCCCCCACAGAACATTTCGTCTCAAAACTATGTGCATAATTTTGCACTCCAAAATTTACGAAGATACGGCTATTTGAAAAAAGGGTTTAAAGTTTACGCTGACCTACCCCCCCCCCCATGCGAATTTCGACTCAAAACCATGTGCATAATTTTGCACCAATTAGGCACAATTTGAACCCAAGTTCAGAATTTTGCAACTGTACACTTTCGGAGATATGGTCATTTAGTTAACGCTAACCCTCCATGCGGTACGCTAAATGCTTACCACTGGACCATGTCAGCCACGTAGATCTCGTCCCGCTAGCTGCTACTAAACAAATGCTATCGATATTTTTAAAAAAGCCCTGGTCGCGGATGTCTGTTTAAAATTTCAGCTCGATCTATTTGGCCGTTTGGCCGTATGAGCCCGGACAAACAGACAAACAGACAAACAGATAAACAGACAAACAGAATTAATCACGACAAGGCCCGATCGAGTAGCGTTATAAAATCCTCATTCGCTTCGCTCACTCGTCTAAAAATTGATAGTTCAACTGTACACAAAACCTGAAAACCTAACCTAAAAAAATATGAAAATAGACCACATGTTCACTGAGATAAGCTCTTCGTTCTTAATTACCTAGATAATTTTCCATACATCCCACACAGAGTAATGGGCGTTGTTCCTACTTACCCCAGATCGTTGGGTAAGTAGGAACAAGTGCACATTTCCCCCCATTTTCTTTCATGTAATTTGATATGGATGGTTAAAAATTCATACATTGGTTTAAAAGTCAAAATTTCAAAGAAAAATATGATGCAACTTGTAAAGTCCAAACTTTTTTAGGAGAGATACAGTGATGTTTCAAAGTGAAAACTTTGCAAAAGTGATCCTTCTTACCTCACTTACCCCTATAAAAAACAATATGTGGAATGTGAATATTATAATTTTTTTGTAATACATTATATTATTTTCAAACATTCCCACAAGCCACAAACGCGGCCTAACTGTGATGATGATTATAATCAAGTATTACAAAAAATTTACAAACACATAACATTAAAAAAATGATGTTTCTACGGTCTACTAAAATTTTTATTACATGTAATAAAAAATACATACATTTTGAATATAAAAATAATTACATTGCATGTGTTTTACTTTCTAAACACTATCCATAGGCTGTTGCAAAGTCGTCTAAAGTAGCAAATTATAGTGATTTACTGACGACCGGCATCAATACGATTAATCAAGTTTTTTATTTATATATTATATTTTTTAAATTATTATTACTATTATTATTATTATTATTATTATTATTATTATTATTATTATTATTATTATTATTATTATTATTATTATTATTATTATTATTATTATTATATTATTTTTATTTGTTGTTTTTTTGTTGTTGTTGTCGTCGTCGTCGGTTCCGGAGGTTCTGGGTTCGATCGCCAGTCGGGGCAAACTTTTACGACAGTTGTTATCATTCACTAATAATGGCCTCAAAGCGGTTTATGCTTAAAAACCTTGTATTTATAAAAATTGATATTAAAATAATAATAAGCTGGAAAGTGGAATGAATATGAAATGTTCGTGAGAGGATTAAAACTTTAAAACTTTAAATTATTTCCGTGATTACGTAAAACGATGATGTAGAAGGATGAGAGAGATGAGTGTTGGGAATAAGTAGAAGCAGGAAGACTGTGGGGGGCCATAAGAATATGTATAACCTAATAGGAAGAGAAGCTAGAAAGTAGAAGAAGAAATGGAAGGAGAACAAGGTATTGCAGAAGAAGAAAACATTGACAGGCAAGCCGATGTCAATAAACTATGAGTGCCTAGTAAACAGGTAGCTAGCCACCTCCTGACAATGACAAGAGTTTTAAAATATCTATTTTCACGAGTATCAAAATTAGCTAATACAAATTGTGATTTTAATAATTCCATCGAAACACTTGAGAATGGGCAGGTTGCAGATGGTATTTGATTAAATGGGATGAAACTGATAAACGAAGGGATTGAATTGCTTTATGTCGATGTTCTGACATCTGCCAGTCAGTGGCGACCTAGACGACAGTCCTGGAGGGGAGGGGCTCGTCGGCCTTGATCACGTGGACGTCGACCAAGAAGCACGAGGTGCCGACGTCGTGTTTCACGTGGATCTTGCCGACGTAGCGGCCGGCGCCTTTTGGGAGATAACGAGTAATTCCCATGGCGTTGATAGCGGTTCCACACAGCTTGCCCTATTCGCCAAAAAGTAAAAATAAAATGCAAATGTTTCCGGGTAGGTACTCGCTCATTCGTCCAACAATTACTTTGGCGTTTTCCTAGTAATAATAAGTTTAGACTAATGCGATACTTACTTCAGCAACGGGACACTGCGGAAACAGGGCGTTGAAGGTGCGTTTAACGAAGTTGGAGCCTCCGATAGTGGCGTTGAAATAACAGCCGTTGAATTTCTTCTGCATTGGAATCATTGAGTCCTTCATCAGCTCGTAGCTAACCTGTTGCAGATATTTGAGAATTATAACTTTGGATAGCATTTTTTTGGCATGGTTGATATAAATAACGGTGTTAGTATAACCAACATCAATTTATTATGAGGGCACAATGAGATAAAAATGTACAATTAATTACTAACACTGTAATAACATTACATTTACGACTTTTTTTAATGTCAATCTTAATAATTTAATAATGAAATCAGTACATTAGTGCAGTCCCTGGCCATAAGATCCGTAAGAATTTCGACCTCTATGGATGTTCTCTTCTGATCCTGTTAGAGTATACATTAAGGATAACAAAAATCTTGGGTAGACACCTGGCATTCCAGGACAAAGTTCTTTACGGCGCCATCTTCTTTTGGGCATATGCGTATAGTACACGCTCTAGTTTTCATACATTTTTTATACTTTTGATTACAGCTGTAATAAATCTGACGTAATATTTGGATTTCCCATAAAATTTCCAATTAAATAATATAAATTTGGTAATTCTGAGAACATTGTGGGATTATTTATAGGGAATTTCATAATATTAGACCTTTGCGTCAAATTGTGCGTTTCATGATGGACATAAAATTTGGCACACAATATTAGGAATGTACCTGGAAAATGATTTTAATATACGGCTATTTCAGTATTGTCGCACGACATCACTAATAGCGGCCATTTCAAGATGGATACTATAAAGATATTCATAAGCCTATAGGCTGTGCTAGTAGGGGGGATTACAAATTAATTGCCATGGAAAACTCCATTGAGCTAAATGCTCTCCCTAAAGATATGCCAGCTTCTCCACCGAACAGCAGTCTAGCGAAGATGGGAAACCTCATGGTGACAACCACTTTGGGATTAAAATGCATAATCTCTATATAGTGATTGTGACCAGCGAGTTAGGAAAGCGGTTCACTATTTGCAGTGGTGTGTTCGTCGGTGTAAGTTTCATTAAACCAAAGAGTGCCTACTTCTTAAGATTCGATAAGTTGAATCCATTTGCCGACCTCTATCGTTGCGTTGTAGACAGTTATGAGGCCGCGGTACATTGCATTTCGCACTCGTGTTAAAAATTATTAAAAATAAGGCAATTACTAAGTTGATTTAACAGTAAATAAGCAAATGTGTCAACTCACATACGTTGTCAGATATTTAATGAACTTCATACCCTATCTGGGATTTCAATGACTATCTCGCCATGAAGTGCAGGGTGAGAGATATCGTTATACGTCTTTTCTTTTGATGAAGGTTCTGAATAATTTCTTTGGTGTCCGTGTAACGTATTAATTTTGGGGATTCCATGTTCTACTATCATGGGGGCCTATCATCTGTTTAGAACTATAAATATCTCGACGTATGATTAAATTGTTGATATAAAAGAAACTAGGTGTTATAATATGATTGTATAGCACAATAATAAATACACAAAATTGATTCCAAACTTGAAAATTATGTAAGTAGGAACGAACTTATTTTTGGTCGATATTATCATGATGCCAAGTGTAAAATGTTTAATATTTACATCTGCCGTTGAGAATGCCTTGTACGTTATACATCCTGCCGTCACAAGCTGGCAACTCGAGTCTAGGGTGACTGATAAACTGTCAAGGGCCAAGACAGAAGTAGTGTTCGTCACACAGTTCTTCAACTTTCTTATCTTCAGACTGAACTGGTCATTGTCCTGGAAAACGAACACACTGGTTAGAGAAAATATATTTATGAAACAAAATTTATTTGAACATTACTTATATATTTTCACCAATCAAGTAATAATTTCTCGATTTGGATAGTCGGGAAAACACGTGGAATTGTTAATATTTAATACAATTCAGAAGTTAAAAAATCCATCCCGGCCGAGGTTAGCCCGGGTCTCCCACTTTTCAGGTAGGCGCCCGGGTTCGAACCCTGGTCGTGATGGATTTTGTAACTATTAAGCTATTATGTTTTGTTTAGGCTTTAGATATTTAAAGCTATTTAATTTAGTTAGTAACTAAAAAATTATAGCGCTGTCAGATGTCCAATTAGCAATATGTAAGAAAATAAGAAATTGGAGACCTACCTATCAGCTTATACAAAACCGCAGTATACGCTGGACTTATAAACCCATCGCCAAATATTTTATTGCACTTCATTTGCACAATCGCGAATGGCTGTTGTACGCAAATGCGAGTAGTTCAGCTTAATTGATGTACACATGCGCGTCATCCGTTAGGCCATTTTGTACCGCTCTAATCTAATCAAGTTTGACTAGCAATGTTATATATATAATATTGTATTATTCCACCATATTATCAAAAGTTATTTAGATAAGTCCCAAAATTTAATTTCCGGGACTTGTTACAAATTCCTAAATCTTCGAAATACTTTTTTTTGAAGGGTAAAAAAGAATACATTTTACAATGTTTTTAATTCGGCTGTGCAAACATGTTTATCACCGCGCTGGTCTTTGTTTTCTCAACTAAATGGTGGAGGTGCCGGGTCCTGACATGGCAACAACAACTTGACCCAGATGGATAGTGTGTTTCGGTTGTTATTGTGCCAAGTCAAACGAGATTAAGAACAACAAGGAACAATAAACAGGACGTAGTTTTACTCATAACTATATATCAGTTATTCAAATACTGATATTGATTTGTATATGAAAACAATGAGGGGGTGACCCAACCAACGATACTCGGGTGCAAGGGGTGTTCCGTGTTCGTCACTGGGGCCAGAGACTTAGCAGCACCATTCATTTCATATAACTTGTTTTAGTTTGAGTTCACTCGCACAATAAATAAAATAATTCATCAAGCATACTACTTTATGATTATAATCGAACATATTATGTATATTATATGGGATATAAACATGTTGTTCGTGTTTGGCGTCACCAACACAAAGCACGGCTGCTGAATGTGCAGTGACGGTTGCCAGATCGGTCCGGATGAAAGTTAATTAATACTTCAGTTTTTCTACAAAAGTCTACTTTTCTTCAAAAGTTTCGGTGAACTAGATGGGTATCATAGGATGGAGACAGTACTTTCCAATTTATTTTTTATAATACTTGACGAATTTATTATCAACTTTTTAAGTGGAGAGTTAATGGAAGGAATAGGTCACAACGTCCCCTTTCAAGATTTTCTCACCATGAACGAGATAATAAGAAATCCCAGCACGCTCATCTTGAAATATATTATACTAGGAAAACGCCGAAAGTCGTTGTTGGATGAGCGTAATTGGTGCATTGAGCCGCCTTGTCTTATGTTAATTAAACGAATTTAAAAAAAAACGAAAAATTGTAATTTTTTGTCAGAAATAATTCTTCGATTAACCTCAATTTCGGCATGAATCTATTGATTAATAAAATGAAGGTTCTATTAAAATTTAATTACGATCGGATTAACGATGTAGGTGGTAGAAAGTGAAGAACGTCTAAAATTAATAAAAAACATCGAAAAATTGCAATTTTTATGAGAAATAATCTTGGATTGTGCTTAAATTTGACACATGTTTAGAGTTTCATATAAGAAAGGTCCCATACAAATTTCATTACGATCGGATTATGCATGTAGGTGTTTAAGAGCGAAGAATTTCCAAAAAAATCGAAAAAAATCGTAAAATTGCGATTTTCACGAGAAATAATTTTTCGATTACGCTCAAAAACGTGGCAGTTCTAAGTACAGAGATTTCGAAGGCTTCCAGAAAATTTCATCGCAATTGGAGTAGCGGTTTAGCCGGAATCGTGTTAACAAACATACAAAAATACAAACAGAAAAAAAAGAAAAAAAGAAAAACATTCCGGATTTTTTTTTCCAGTGTAGTAAAATGGAATCTTTGCTTCGCTCGCTACGCTCATCAACAAACTTTTACTTGTCAAAAAGAAATCCCAATATCAAATTATAGGACATTAATGCCAAAATAGATACTTTTGGGAATCAACGTTTCTTCCTCAAGTAGGAAATATAACCGACAATATCCCAAAGGTCCATCTTTTACCAGCATTTAGTACAGTGTTTATAGTTACAAAGTTAGTAAATGTTCTGCATAACAATTTAAACGTAGCTGAATCAGTTATTATTAAAATCACACATAACATTTAATTTAAAATTAGGGATTATAACCAGCAAACTAAGAAATTTGATATTGTGATTTTAAACACAGCCGAATATATTTTTTTTCTTTGTAGATACAAACAACAATTAAAAATGATTTCTTTAAACGTAAGTTCAAAGTAAATAGTAAACGTAAATTCAATGATCATTCAAGCTGGTCTATTCAGTTAGAAATGGTTTGCGCACAGATATGAAAATATCCCGCAGTGAAAACAAGATAAAAATTTATGATAAAGCTGCGTTTAGCGTATTTAACGAGCAACTTAGACAACTAAATTCTTCGCATTATTTAGTATAGGTAATGTGTGAATAAACGAGAATCTGTACACAGAATTGCGCCACATTCACATTATACAAGTACTTAATCATAATAGTTACACACGGGCCAATAATTCCCCCACTGAAAATCAGTTATATAACTGAGTGGGTAGACTCTAAATACAATTTATTTATTTATTTTATTTTATTAAATATATTATTAATAAGACCAGATGTTCCTCTCATCTCTTGTCGTTTATAAAACGCATGTATATAAAAACATTTGTATATACTTTGTTGGATGAGAGTAGCGAGCGAAGCGAAGATTCCATTTCAGTACACAGGGGGAAAAAAATCCGGAATCTTTTTTTCTTTTTTTCTCTTTTATTTGTATTTTTGTCTGTTTGTTAACACGACTCCGGCTAAACCGATACTCTAATTGCAATGAAATTTTGTGGAGGCCTTCGAAACCTCTGAACTTAAGAACTGCCACGTTTTTGAGCGCAATCGAAAAATTATTTCTCATGAAAATCGCAATTTTACGCTTTTTTCGTTTTTAAACAATTACGCTCATCCAACAACGCGCCTGAAAAAGCGTTTGCGAAGCTTCCTAGTATAATATATTAAACACTATAGTTTATAATATTTGTAATGCTTGTCAATGACTTATTAATTATTTGATACATTAATTATAAATTCAATTGTGCGTTAGTTTCCATATGTATAATGAGCAACGTGGATGATACATTCAATACACAAAGTAAACAACAAAGCCATGCAGTTACCAAGACTAAGACTAGACACTCACGCAAGCGAATGATGACGTCACATAGATGGCGACCAGCACAAGAGCAGAGGACGAGTGTTCGTAGTTTCTCAAGAATGCCATGTTTGGCGAGGCTCAAATGTACAGAACTATGATCTCTGTGAGCGGAAGCCAGAATACGTGTCCATCAAGGCTGAAATACACACCTCGAAGCGAAAGCTTGCGTGTTATGGTCATGTTAATACGCGAAGGCTATCAAATACGAATCCTATATGAAATCCGATGACAATATTTTATTATTAACATCCGCATAATAATGTTTTTTTTTAACATTAACTATTCTATGACAAACATTGACAGGATGCCCAGATCCGGAAGCGACTTTTTCTTTTCATATATTGCCCTAGTATACTTTTTCGCCAATACGGTTATTCCATATGACAGATTCCTATCGAATAGCAATTGAAGTGGTTATTTTTGACATAATTGATAGGAATCTCAAAACTGTAATTAATAATCTTTATGAAACATTCAAGACTTTCGAAGCACGAATAAATCATTAATAAAGTGTGTTGAAGGTTAATATAGGATAGATTAGTACTGAAGAAAGTTTAGAACCGCGACGCGCCGAAATTACTTATTTCACATTATTTATTGATCTTAATGTTTTGACGGAAGATAAGCGTTTGGCAAGGCAACTGACAATTTGTCGCCATTACTTATACTCTTTTTCACCGGTATTCACAATGACATTTAACATCTATAGTAGGCTAGATCCCTAGTCTCCAATACGTCCGCACAGGCGCGAGCGTACCAAATTGAAGCGTCAATCTATCAAAATGGCGATTTGGCGTTTTAATTTATGTATTTTTAATGCAATAAAGTATTTTTCGGGATTGTTTTAAAATGGTTTTAGCTTGTGCAGCATGGGAATGCACAAACAGAAACAATAAGAAGTTATTGCACAAGGGAATTTATAGTAATCATTTTGTGTTAATGGCTAATATGCTCACCTGACGGCCATCTTTAAAAATATTTTGGGCAACAAATCGCTACCATCTACTTAACATGCAAACTAACCTTTTCAAGATGGCTTCAAATTGTCACGGAAGAGGACCAAGACTGGGGATCTAGCCTACTATAGATGTGACGGCATACGCGATCTTATTGAAAATTGGAGGGGACCTTTGAATCAGTGGCGTAACTACAATTCCAGGCCCCCCCCGCAAAAAAAATATGGCCTCCCCTACCCATCACCACTGATTATTTTATGTTTGTCATATTTTGTGCCTACCTTGAATTCAGAATCATATTGCGAGCTTTCAAATTTGCAAACCGGTCAATTACTGCATCGACATCCATTGTTTTCTCCCGCTCTGCTTCTATACTGAGGAGCCCTAGACCTTGAAGACGTTCTTGGTCCATTGAGTTGCGTGCGTAATTTTTGATCAAGTTTAATTTTGAAAATGATCTCTCAGCAGACGCTACTGTAACTGGCAAGGTAAGAAACAAGATGTATGCGGTACAGACATCGAGATAGCTGGAAGAGATGGCTGTGTAGCCCATGCACGGTGAGAAGATGTGCCAGGTAGTTTATTGTTGAGATTTTGCATATTTCTAAACTCATTGTGTTTCGAAAGCTCATGAGCTGCAATGGGAAGTTCAAACTTAAGTCTTCTGAATATTTTTCTTGAAGGGCGAAAGCGGTTTTAATGATATTATCTTCTTCTGCTATGGCAAGTACAGAGGGGTGGAGAATGGAGAATCTGTTGACTACTTCGGACATACCAGTGAAACGCATTTTAAGTTGATGCACAACAATGTCCAGAACCCCGTAAAACACGTTGATGCGAAAGCGATCTTCAGGATTGGTTATTCTGTGATCTTCACATAACTAAACTCATAAAAACTGTAACTAATAAAAAATAATTTTTGGGCCCCCTAGAGCGCTGCCCCCCCCCCGCGACCGCGGGCCCGGCGGGCCCTTAGTTACGCCACTGCTTTGAATTCTCTGAACTTAGACCTGACATGTTTTTGGGTACAATCGAAGAAATATTTCTCATGAATATCGTGCTTTTACGATTTATCTATTTTTAATGCGATATTTTCGTGATATTTGGCTCGCGATCGGGCAAACGGCTACTCGGATCTTGATGAAACTTTATGGAAATTCGTTTGGAATCACTGGATTTAGATGTTTATGATTTTGGTGACAATCGAAGAAATCTCTTAGAAATGGTGCTTTTACGATTTTTCCCGATTTTTAATACAATATTTTCGTGATATTGGGTCGATTCTGACCAAACGGGTGGGGTTATAACGTTTTTATTTTACATGGATGCATGGTGACGTAGAGCTTTTTGAAACAAAAAGTTGAAAAAATTAACAAACTTGACAACAATCACCTGCAATACGTACAACAAGCATGTCTTTGGGCCTCGAGATATTTTACAATCTATTGTTAATTGGTATTTCCATAACAATTAATACTACTTTATAAAAATTATCCTAATTTAACAAAAATAATTTTGTAATGGAACTTGAAAAAGTATAATGAGATCCCACTTAAACTAAAAACGTAGTAATCATTTTACAGACATATTTTAAAAAAAGCTCATCCATCAACGCGACTGTAAAAAGCGTTTGCAAAGCGGCCTAGTGTAGAAAAAGTTTGTATGTTATACTGAATTATTGAACAATTTGCAAATCGACAAAAAACTACATTGTTGTACAAACGTCTTTAAATATTTCAACTGTGGCCTCAATAAATCAGATACCAGCATTTGAAAGGTATTACCAATTTCCTTGAATAGTATAACATTGAATAGCTGTAACACATAGATAGCGTTTAATATATTTCTCTGTGACAATAGTAATATTAAATAGCGTTTCTAGTGAGTCATACGGTCATGCCCCTTAGATGGCGTGTCAACCTTGAGAATTGTGACAATTGGTGACAGGAACTCGAGAATGTGACTTTCATTCCTAGAAGCGAAGTGTATCTGTAACGGATGTTGTTCATGCAACATACTCCCATCCATCGGGTTTTATCATTGTATCTTATTATAGGCTGTAGGACAGGAAGTTTGGAAACCCCAATGCCATGTTTAGGGCGAGGAAATCACTATACAGTAAATCTGAGATAACCTACTTTTGCTTAAAAATATTTAGGGTAATAAAATGGGTCAACGTATTGTCCATCGCGAAACACAAACGTGGAACTCGAAACGGTGTGCTATCTATCTATCTATATATCTGATCTGATACAATAAGAACCGTGAATTGTTTTCTACAAATAAAACTCAGCATTGTGGCTTAGAAGGACTCTTTTGTATTTGGTGTTTGCGACACCCTTTAAGTTAAGGGATGAAAAATGACTGTCAATTATTGATCTATGTATACCTGGAAACGATTCGATATTTATTATTCGATATCGATCAATGATAAATAATTATTATTAATTAGTGTATGAAATAATTATATCAAGGGGAACCGTTCAAATACGTTTTCCAAAATATGTTTATGACAGTACTTACGTAACGTAAAATCATTAACTAAATTAACTATAAACAAAATTTTATGAAAAAACAAAGAAATTTTCTATTTATGTTTCAAATACCTAATGCTACTCCCAATTTTGAATAATTTTATCCAAAAAATCATGCCGTAATTCGATTTTGCCGGGAACAAATCCGCCACCCGAATCATATAGTTTTGTGGAAATTACAGTAGATTACACAAGGAGTGGGAAAATGCATCAACCTTAAAAAAATATTACAAATTAGTCTTGGTCTTCACAGAAGACTATGCGTGACTGAGGTTCTTACTCTGATCCTAGACACTGACTATCATTATTTCATTATCGTGTTTTGTTAGATTTTAATGCAACGCATATTATCAGTCATCTTTGTCATTATAGTATTTAAATTTACATCTTATGTAATACTAGTTTTAATATAGTCCGATTCCAAAAGATGACTAATATATATTTCAGATTCGACTTTTTACACTTCCGGTTATAAATTGTACTCCATGTTTTCTGAGGCCGACATGCATTTGAAAGTGATACTATTACATTTAACAAGCGCTCGGTAAATGTTTACAATGAAAAACATAACCGCCGAGAATAGGTAAGGTGTAATATGTATTTAAAGGATTAATTTAGGTAATAATGACTAATAATAAGGCAAGAGTGACAAATAAATTACAAACACATTAGTTAACCCGGTTAAGAATGGATTCCATTCCGAAGGACAACCAATAGCATTTTATACATACCACGTTGAAACTTCTGAAATCGTTTTTTAGATAAAATGTTTCGACAGTAGAATAAGTTATGATACAGGTGAAAGTTACGAATCAACTATTAGCGAATAATGAACTGAAGTAGTTGAATACATATGCTCATAAAATACACTAAACATCAATTCAGTAAAAGTCGGGTTAGAAAGGGATTTTGCCACAAGGGAACGAAATAAGCATTATTATATAATACCCATCAGTTGCAGTGTACCGCAATGATTTTATTCATTTATTTGCATACAAATGTTAGTCGATATAAAAAAATTAATACAGAAATACACACGTGAAAAAATTTAACCACACAAAACCAAGAGTGCTAGAACTTGATTAATGTTGAATAGAGTGCGAGATTTAAAAAGTAACCCTGAATTAATATTCAACAAAACAAGAAAAGTACCAAAAAGAGTGGCTACATAGTAACTCCAGCTCCAGCTCCAGGTTGCCACTAGAAGAGCTGTTCATTTCACTTAATTGCTCGACTTCTTGTTCTTCTTGAACATATTCTTAAATAGATTCTTCTTAGCAGGATCTACCTTCTTATCTATCGATATATCGAACTTCAAGCAGCTGGTGCCAGAGTTGTGCTTGATGTTAAGCTCTCCTCGGATTCTACCGGCGGCTTGCGGCAAGTACTCCTTGTACGCGCTGATGTCGACCACAGCGTTCTTGTTGCCGCATACCTGGTTCTGTAGGCAAGACAATCACGTTTTAATTACGATCGTATCTGTTTTCTTTTAACCGAGGTATCTTATAAATCCTTATTTAATGTTGGATGCGAAGGTCAAAGTATATTTTATTATAACTCTTGTATACAAAAAAACTTGAAAATTGCCACCAAAACTTACAAATTCCAAAGAATTGGATCTAAAAATTGGCCTAAGTTATGAACCTGCTTCATTTGTGCACGGTAAATAATTAAATTCGCTTTGACCCGTGTCTGCATCCTTTCAAAGCTTGCCAAAATTTATTTCATATAATTGACTTGTTTGACCTATTTAATAGTATATATTTTTTAAGATCCTATCCTTTATTGTTAACGTATTATAATATTTTAATCAAAATAATAAAAAAAATGTGGAATTATACATGCTTATACCATTCGATACTGTGTGTAGTTTTTGTAATTACAATGGGTCGAATAAATCCAATGCAATCCAATCAATATATTATTATATAATATAAACTTAACTTTGCCTGTATTAATACACGACAAAAATATGTCCTTGTTGTCGATTGCATCGTTAAAAACAAATAAAATACTTATTAACGAATTTCCATTGAATTATACTGGCATTATTAAACTACGCAGTTCATCTGTACGTGGACACTATAAAGCAATAAAAACATCCTGCTGACACAGTACATTGTCGAGATCTGTGCTGATAACTACTTCAACACATGACGTGTTACTCAAATGGACCATCGAAAAAACCTCCTAGTTTATATCAAATGCGCAATTCGTATAATGACTAACTAATCACCAACAATGAGATTCAAATGATGTCGTGCGTCACCACGGTATTATTTGTGCGTCATTACTGGACGACACGTGTATAAAAACATTTTAAGATGCGCGATAGACAAAATAACGACGGTTGTTACTAGAAGTCCGGAGTTTAGAAACTGGTTAAAAATAATTTTAAAAAAACACCAATGGTAGATTGAAATTTGTCGTTGATACATTATAAGTAACTAAACTCCGATCATAAGAAACAAGGAAAGGGATAATGGGCTGGATTTCTCATGAGTCATGAATGTAGCATAACTGGAGAAGACAAGAAAAATATAGCCAGCGGTTTAGCCGAGGTAGTTTAACCGGTTCCCACTCGAACACCGAAGTTAAGCAATCTTGGGCGTGGTCAGGGGTAGAGTGGGTGACCGCAATGTCCTGAAATTCACGTATATCGCTGGTTGGAGCAGATGGTGGGTTCGAGAGCTAGTGTAACGGCTTCGTTCTCCTCGACGTCTGCTCGGCAGTCGGCGTTAGTGGAGGAACCTATATGACTGTCAAGGTTACACCGTCCTTTCGGATGGGACGTTAAGCCGTTGGTCCCATTTGGTACTTTTCGAAAGGAGTAGGCTACGTGCCGGTACCGGGTTTCCCCTCCTCCCTTCTGTTCATACTTCATCCTCATCTATCACCACTCATCGTCTCAAATAGCCAAAGTGCATTAATATGAGACGTTAAGCAATATCCAATCAATCAATCAAACAAGAAAAAATTTGAAACTCATTTGAAGCACGTTTTGCTAACCTCAATTTGAAAGGGTTTTATATCACTGAATTGTCATAATAATTGGAAATGGCATTGTATACAGAGATAAAGTGGTCAGAAGAATTCTTGTACTGTGTTGTCCAGTGAAAAGCTGACTGGTATCCCATACATTTTGTATTCGCGTCACTGTAACTTATAAATTATATTTAAAACAACATATTTTCAGAAACAAAACGTCAACTTTTTTCAGAAAATTCTCAATCGACAACATGATGCACAATATCAAGACGCTTTAAATTCTTTGCATACGTAATACATTAAGTATTCTTCCATGTGTATATACTTCACGTGAGAGGTGGGATGCTCAATGATATTAAACATCTATAGTAGGCTAGATCCCCAGTCTTGGTCCACTTCCGTGACAATTTTAAGCCATCTTGAATAGGTCAGTTTGCATGTTAAAGTAGATGGGAGCGATTTGTAGCCCAAATATTTTTCAAGATGGCTGTCAGGTTGACAGGTGAGCATATTAGCCACTAACACCAAATGATTACTAAATTCCCCTATGCAATAACTTCTTATTGTTTCTGTTTGTGTATTCCCATGCCATGCCGCACAAGCTAAAACTATATTAAAACAATCCAGAAAAATACTTAGTCCCATTTAAAACATAATCTAAAGCATAAATTGAAACGCCAAATCGCCATATTGACTAGGTCAGATTGACGCTTCAATTTGCTACGCTCGCGCCTGTACGGAGTATTTGAGACTGGGGATCTAGCCCATTTGGATGAGCGTAGCGAGCGAAGCGAAGATTCCATTTCACTACACTGGCAGAAAAAAATAAGAAATGTTTTTTTTTTTTTTTTTTTTGTATTTTTGTGTGTCTGTGAACACGATTCCGGCTAAACGAATACTCCAATTTCAATGAAATTTTATGGAGGTCTATTAAATCTCTGAACAAAGAACTGCACGAGGCCAAAAATCAATCGAAAAATTATTTCTCATGAAAATCGCAATTTTACGATTTTTTTCGATTTTTAAAAAAATTCTTCGACTTATAACACATACATGCTTTAGTCGATTGTAATGATTTTTTCACAGAACTTTAATTTTATGAAGTAATATATTCGTATGAAATTTTTTAGCGCAATCTAAAAATCATTTCTCATGATAATCGCAATTTTACGATTTTTTTTCAATTTTTAACATTTCTTCGACGAATAAAACCTACATGCTTTATCCGATTGTAATGATTTTTTCACAGAACTTTAATTTTATGAATTTATATATTCGTGTGAAATTTGAGCGTAATAAAAAAATTATCTATTAAAAAAATCGCAATTTTACGCTTTTTTCGTTTAAAAAAAATTACGCTCATCCATCAACGCGGCGGGACTTAAGCGTTTTCTTAGTAGATGTTAAATGTCATTGGGGATGCCTTGGTATCTTGGCTATAAGGCCTAGTATTAGATCTCACCTCAGTCGCGGGGCACGACGTCAACGCCTTCATGGACTGGAGGACGGCGACGGCGTCGTCAGGCACGTTCTTCAACTCCTCACAGGCATCGAACTCTCCGGTCAGTGCGAGGGGCACGGGAGATTTCGTGATGCTGTACTTCACCTGCACGAAGAAGGAAGTAATGTGGAATAAATAATTGAATTCATGAATGTAGAATTTCGTTTTACTATACACAGTGACAGAGGAAGCGCAATTGCCACCCTGTTGGATGTTGGATTAAAGTTTCATCTAAAGTCTTCCTCGCTCAAAAGGCCAATCTGGTGAGTCCAATATAATGTGAGTCCTCAACATTTATCGTCATTCTTTTCATCTTCCATAACCTTTAATCCCTTTATTGTAGGTTACAAGAAGTTACACATGGTAATTCTGATGTGCATTCTATAACGGGAGATCCTACATTTTTTTCCATTTTTATTATTTTATCACTTTATTATCCATTTAGAATCGCCTACATATCAGGTTCGTACGTATTGGTTTCATAAGAGCAGCCTAATATGAAAGTATAAATTAATTTAAGACTAGAATGTTTAGGGCCCATACAATGGTAAATTGAAAAGAAACCTTGAATAATACAACGAACACCACTTAACCCGGCACCTCCACCAAAATGTATTTTTAATAATAATATGATGTTAATACAATAATTGTATTGGATATGAAGAATTTACATTGATTTCGTTCTCAAAATTCCCCATTACGTTTACAAGGTATTTGCAATTGAATATAATTAAATATTATTCTATATGTGTTGAATTTGCCAATCATTTTCGACGAGGGTCAATTCCGACGTTTAAATATGAAAGAATCTTACACGATCTCGTCAAAGCCTAATGCATTAGTATACAGATTAGCAATATCCAATTCAATGTACGATCTTGGGATATTTTACACTTACGTTCAAACGGAAAATATAACGTCGGGATCGTAAATTATTATACAAATTCACGTAATAATTCGTGAATTACAACGTGAACAAAATGCGTATAAACAAAACGAATTAGAGACAGGAATTTTATAACTTATTTCAATCACATTTTGATGCATTGCAATCAAATTTGGGTTTCAATGTATTTTTAAAAGCAACAATTTACTAATACATCCAAGCTTAACACTTTACTATAGAAGCTGAGCATATCAGGAAAATAATACAACAAATACAAATTTACCGAATAAAGACACATATTTTGACATAGAGTATAGAATTGTATAAAAAAAATAACACAAAATGGCGGCGGTCAACGGACGAGTAAATTCCGGGAAGGAAATGGCGTAACAACGTGAGATAATGGTGGCTGCGGTGTTCCAGTTTAGCCAAGTTCATTGCTACCGTTCTGTGCTCATTAGAAGCAACAGGAAGTTTCACTTGGAAAACTTTTAACAAATGTGATGAATGAGATGAAACCCAGGGGCAGATTTATAGACGAGATGAAAAGCACACGCTTACTCAAAATTGTGTCATGAGAGATACACATATTAGCCAAATAAAATTATGTTTTTCACGTTATTTTATTTTATTTATATTTATTTATATATATGGCAAACTTTTAATATACAAGCATATTAAGTACCGGTATTCACATTATTATGGTGCAGTGACTTGGACGTTGGGTAGAAAGACATCAAGATATAAATAAGTTTAAGAGTGTGGAATTAGAAAATTGAAAGATGAGGAACTCGAAGATAGATATGAAAGAACTGGGAGAAAGAGATTGAACTTTATGCTAGGGAAAGAAAAGCTGAGGTGGTTTGGACACATGAAGAGGATGCAGAAGGGTAGGATGAACAAGACGCAGGAAACAAACAGAGAAAAAGAGGGAGGCCAGACTGAGATGGGAAGAGTTATGTAGCAATGTATTTAAAAAGGAGAAATGCAGCTTGGGAAAGGTTAACCAGGAAGATGTTGGGAAGAAAGAAAGAATGGCAAACACTGGTGGAGGTCCCTGAGGAAGAAAAGAAGACAGTGAAGAATAAGAAAGATGACGCAGAGGAAGATAAAGATAGTGTGGGGGAAGCGTCAGGCATGGCTAGCCGACTTCGATAAACCCGTGGAGTAAAAATGTAGTGAGAATCCCCATCCCCCTACCCGACTTCAAAGTTGGAAATAGGATTCGTATGTTATCATGTTAATGATAAGATAGGTTGATAACCTAACCAAAATCTTGACATTCATAAATAGTTGAGGTTTCAAATTCAAGTTTATTTAGTGGGCTAGCTGTGGAGGAATTCCCCAAACTTTCGTTCACATATTTGCAACTCCAAACCTTGACGGGATCCTGCCCGAATAATAGTTCTGATATGAAAAGCATCTTTACGATTGCAGCCATGTACATTTTATGAGTCCACCGCCAAGAATCTATATCCAATGGATTATAAGGTACGCCCGTCCTGTATAATGAACTGTATTGCCTATAACAAGCTTACTTTTATATTGGTGATAGCTAAATGTCATTTCGATGTTTAACCTTGGTTTTATAGTAGGCGACTATGGCACTGTTATGACGGTACTATGGACAGTTATTTAAAAATGTGCCTCCACCGGGGATTGAACTCGGGAGCTCTGCTGTCTTGTTCTTTGTCTTGTAGCTTAGTTGGTAAGAGCATCTGCCCGGACAGCAGAGGTCCAGGGTTCAATCCCCGATGGAGATACTTTTTTATTTTCTCTCTATTCTACCAATCGAATTAAATAGTACTTAATTCTATATGAGTATTTTTAAATACTTGTTTGTTTCTGTTCAACGTTAACACCGAATTGTCTTGATATGCCATTTTTAGATACACCACTTACGCGAAGCGATCCTGCACGTCCTTTAGAGTGACCAGGTGATCAGTTTATGCAAGGAGTGATCAAAGATGCCACTCCTTTACACACTTCCAATTTCTTTACGGTGAGTTCGTAGTTGTCCTGCAAGCAATTTCATTTTCAATGTTATCTTCATTTATAGCCTTCTTCAGCGTAAGTAATAGGGGGTTCTGCAATACCCCTGAAAACCTCACGAAAATCCGATTACTTCATTCTCTACACTCGGCTTTAGTGCAATAGGCACAAGAGATAATTTATATTTTACCCCCCCCCCCTCTCAACACTGAACCACTTGTTCACATTCTATCCGTAAAACGTAAAAGTCTAATGTTAAATAAATATGTACACTCTCGAACACTAGTAAATCAAGTGCTGGATATAGCAGATACAACTAGACCATTTGATTTCCTTGAGGTCGATGGTTACATCATATGATTACAGCGTATTTAAGATGAAAACAATTTTAATAAACTTGTCCCGATTGCGGTTCGGCCCCAGAATCTACGGCTCTAAGTACCAATTCTCTGCCTTGCCAATTATATAATATACAATATTATATTCGTATTGTTCACCGTACCATCAGCAACCTGATTTAAAATCGATGTTAAGAGGATGGGATAGTCACGAAATTAAAACCACGCGAATTTACAGTTTTTTCGTAATATCTCGAGAACAATGCAACAATATGTGGTTTTGTGAGAACTATAGCCTGTACGAAAAAATACTGAAATGTGATGGTAATTAAGTTTATTACTAGAATTTTAATTAAATAAATGCATATCTTAAATACAAACCGCACTAATTATTATATTTGAATATTTATTCTTGCATTACATTGTTCTAATAAAACCACATAGCGGTCTAGAATCAGTTTTTAGATATTTTGCATCGTTCTCGAGATATCACAAAAAACTGTAATTTCGCGTGGTTTTAATTTCGCGACTATCCCATCCCCTTAAATATAGGTAATAAATAATACATATAAATATAATTTGTCTTGTCTGGTGTTTTCATAATTTCTCCGTGATTTAGTACAAATAAAATCTAGTTTCACTTACACAAGCTAGAGTTTGAGATACTTGAAGGCCCAAAAGTAGGGTTATAGAAGCCACAATTCTCCACATATTTTCCGTTGGATAGTCTTCTGTCTTAAAGTGATATCTGCACGGACACTAACCTCAAATCCCAGAACAATTCTCTTTATAAACTGTTTTCAAGGTTTCGACAGCACTCTCTACAAACCATTTTGACCTACTATTATAGATATAATCATATAATCATTGAATGAAAAGAGTAACAGTTTGCGTAAGCTATGAACGTATGTTGATTATAATGTGAGATACAGTTTTAAATACGAATCTGATATATCTGACTCCAGGAATCCACGTATGTGGCAATAGAGAGAGCGCATCGCCCGTCGAATGTTTCAAAGGATTCTCTAGGCTGGGGTGTCAACCTCCCCATGGCATGATGACTGATAAGAAACAAACCTACCCGCCTGTATCTCCGAGCGTGTGACATCAATACGACGCCTTTGAGGTTGTAAACAAGACAAAGCCCACTATTGCGTAGTTAGCACATGTTTTTACACTAATATTTAGGTGAGCGTGTAGTTTTTATTCTCAAAAACACGAACTCAAAAGTACTGTTATTTATTTATTTATTTATTGAATCCATGGACATGTACATGGTACACAATCGGATATACATACATACATTTCACAAATAACAAATAACAGATGACAAATAACAAATACAATTCACAGATAACAAATACAAATTCAAAAGATACAATAACAATAAATTTCAATATGGTAAACTCTAAGTGGAGGGATTTAGAATGTCTAGAGAATAAAAGATTTTCTAGCAAATACTTCTTAAGGTCAAACTTGAATGATTGGAATTTTTGATATCATGTGGGAGATTATTGTAGAGAATGCGGCAAAGGAACTGTGGACACTTTTATAAAATGAATGTCCCAAACGACGGGATAAAATATTGGCTACATTTCTTGTGTTGTGCTGTGATTGGTCAAATTCTGTGTGGCATAAAGCTCAGGGTTGCAATGGACAAAAGTTGCAGCATGTTTGAATTAAGAGTTAAAGTTAGGGTTATAGAAGCAATTACTATTTGCGTGAATAGTATCTTCTGCTAAGGATTGTCCGGCACTAGACGCAACCAGACGATCTTTAGTTTCTTGACGCAGCTCTTACAAACATTTTGACTTATATAGATATAATCATTATCGTTGACATGGAAAACGAGCCTAAAAAGTTCTACTATGAAGAGTGATTAAATTGGAAGTTAAATCGAATGATATATCTGACTCAAATAGTAAGTGGAATAGATCGCTGCGTCGAATGTTTTCAAGGTTTAGCTGGGATGCACCTCCACCTCTTAAGAACACAGCCGCTTATCGTAGCCGTGGAACAATCGGCTTGATATGTAGAAGTCCAATCGAGAGAGTTTCACTTATGGTGAGCGCCTAGGACTTTATTAAAATGAAGAACTCTGAAAATATCGTTTAGGAAACCAATGTTTTGTTCTAACATGTTTCAAAATAATTTCTCAATATAGATCTTGATAAATATGACGCACAAATGAAAGTAGTAATGTTTTCGTAGATAGCCGGCCCAAAGTTACATTCCCGCCTTGAAAATATAATCGCATTTGATCTTGAAGTATTTCAAGTAAACATATTAACACCCCCTTCCTTTATCGGTAGATACCAGAACATTATTCACCCATTATTTTGTGAATTCAAGAATTTCATGTTTTATTTTTTCATTTCTTTGTAACAATTTTTTGCCAATTTGTTAATAAAATTCATTCAGAATATTATGAAATTGTTCCAAAAATTTTATAACTGTAATAAATAATTTTAAAATAATTTTTCATAGGAAGCCTGCCCAGGGTACAATGCATGCTAACTAGGAATATTGGAATAAGGGCAATTGTGAAGGATGTCCGAGGGCTGTTACTCAATCCCTTGCATTCGCACGAACGCCTGAAGAAAACCTTGGAAAAAACTTTCAGTCAGGATTGCAGGTAACGGGATTCGAATCCGTGACCTCCCGAATCAGAGTCCCACACGTTACTTAAAGCCACCACTGTCGAATATTTAAATTGTTATATTTTTTCACAATTTTAAAATTAATCTGCAATATGCAAACGAAATATCCGGACAGACATATTTATATGATACGTCAATATAGACTTGAGACACTAAGTGTCTGTAAGTATAAGTGGAATTAACATGTTACATTAATTGATGGTACTGTCATTTATACTTTGAACCAGTTTCAACGTTCTAATTTTTACCGACCTTTAAAAACGTGTATAAGGTTACCTACCTTACAATGATATTTTACTAGGCCGCTTCGCGAACGCGTTTTCCAGTCGCGTTGATGGATGAGCTTTTTTAATATTTCTGTCCAATGATAACGTTTTTAAGTGGAATCTCATGACTTTTTCTATAGTTACTTGATATTACTTGTTCATTATACACCTGTAAAAGGCTTATATTAAAACCTTTAAATTTATGAATTTTGACGATCTTTTTCAACTTTTTCTTTCAATAGGCACTACATCACCATAATCTTTATGTAGAAGTAAAAAATGAACGTTGTACCCCCACCCGTTTGGTCAGAATCGGCCCAAATATCACGAAAAATCATAAAAAACGGGGGAAAAATCGTAAAAGTACGATTTATAAGAAATATTTTTTCAAACGTCTCTTAAATCACAACACATATAATTTCAGTGATTTTAAACGTCCCCATAAAGTTTCATCAATATCGGAGTAGCCGTTTGCCAAGTATCACGAAAATATCTCATCAAAAAATGAAAAGAATCGTAAAAGTACGATAATCATAAGAAATATTTAATCGAATTTACCCCAAAACGTAGCAGGTCTAAGTTCAGAGATTTCGAAGGTCCCCTCCAATTTTCATCAAGATCGCATATGCCGTTTGCCCGGTAGAGAGCGAACAGACAAAAAACTAACAAAAACAAAACACCCGAGCTATTTTTCTTGGGGTAACGCAAGTGAAAAAAAAAACACACACAAAGTTAAATTGAAGTCTTCGCTTCGCTCTTCCAATTAAATGCACATCGCAGTCCTTAATTCTACCTAAATGAAGTTGAATCTAACGCATTCTGTCATAAATAAATGATTAAAATAACAAATGTTATATGCAATGGGTGGAGATGTCGGGTAGAGAAAGAAATTTTTTTAACTCCATAAGAATAGCATTGTTGGTGGAGGTGCCGGGTAGAGAAAGAAAATTTTTAACTCCATAAGAATAGCATTGTTGGTGGAGGCGCCGGGTCTTTACTTTTGATTCAATATTTTTAAGTTGTACTCCTGTTTAATTACTGAGGGTGGTATTATTGTTGTGGTATTTTTTTAAGTATAGCACACGTGAGCGTGAATTAATTGGGTGTGTTTCAAATTATGTAGGTCAGTGTACTGTAAACAACAAATCGTATCTCAGAACTCTTACTTACTCTCACAATCATTTTAATACATATTTAAAACTAGGAAAACGCTTAAGTCCCGCCGCGTTGTTGGATGAGCGTAATTGGTGCATTGAGCTGCCATGTGTTACGCGGATTTTCTGGTGTTCTGTGAAAAAATCATTACTTAGCCGAAGATTTTTTTTAATTAAATAAAATTAAATAAATAATTAACTTAATTTTTTTAAATAATCGTAATTTTTAAAAAGAAAAAAATCGTAAAATTGCAATTTTCATAAGAAATAATTATTCGATTGCGCTCAAATTTTACACGAATATATTAATTCATGAAACTTAGGTTCTGTGAAAAAATAATTTTAATAGGATAAAGCATGTAGGTGTTATAAGTCAAAGAATTGTTTTAAAAAAGAAAAAACCCGTAAAATTTCGATTTTCATGAGAAATAATTTTTCGATCACGCTCAAATTTCACACGAATATCTTAATTCATAAAATTAAGGTTCTGTGAAAAAATCATTACAATCGGATAAAGTATGTAGGTGTTATAAGTCGAAGAAGTTTTTTAAAAATCGAAAAAAATCGTAAAATTGCGTTTTTTACGAGAAAAAATTTCCCGATTAAGCTCAAAAACGTGGCAGTTCTAAGTTCAGAGATTTCGAAGGCCTCCATAAAATTTCATCGCAATCGGAGTATCGGTTTAGCCGGAATCGTGTTAACAGACACACAAAAATACAAAAAAAAGAAAGAAAGAAAAAAAAACATTCTGGATTTTTTTCTCCAGTGTAGTGAAATGGAATCTTCGCTTCGCTCGCTACGCTCGCTACGCTCGCTACGCTCATCCAAAAATATACTTTTAAGCCTTTTACTTCGACAATAATTTTATCCTAATACTACCACATTCAGTGCATTCGTTTTTTCTAAGCCGCTTCGCGAACGCTTTTTCCAGTCGCGTTGATGGATGAACTTTTTTTGGAATATTTTTGTCCAATGATTACGTTTTTATGTGGAATCTCCTTACTTTTCTATAGTTACTTGAAATTACTTGTTCATTATACACCTGTAAAAGGCTTATATTAAAACCTTTATTTCTATGAATTTTGACCAACTTTTTCAACTTTTTTCCTTCAAGAGGCACTACATCACCATAATCTTTATGTCGATGTAAAATATGAACGTTGTAGCCCCACCCGTTTGGTCAAAATCGGCCCAAATATCACGAAAATATCGTATTAAAAACCGGAGAAAAAATCGTAAAAGTACGATTTCTATAAGAAATATTTTTTCAAATATCTCTAAAATCATAACATATATGACTTCAGTGATTTTAAACGTTTCTATAAAGTTTCATTTATATCGGAGTAGCCGTTTGCCAAATATTACAAAAATATCGCACTAAAAATCGAAAAAAATCGTAAAAGTACGATATTTATGAGAAATATTTCTTCGATTGTACACAAAAACAATACAGCTCTAAGTTCAGAGATTTCTAAGGTCCTCTTCAATTTTCATCAAGATCGCATATGCCGTTTGCCCTGTAAAGAACGAACAAACAGACAAAAAAACTAACAAAAACAAAACACCCGAGCTATTTTTCTTGGGGTAACGTAAGTAAAAAACAAACAAAAAAACACAAAGTCAAATTGAAGTCTTCGCTTCGCTCATCCAAAAATTATTTCATAAGGTGGTTAAATTAATTGATGGTACTGTCATTTATACTTTGAACCAGTTTCAAAGTTCTAATGTTTACCGACCTTTAAAAACGTGTATAAGGTTACCTACCTTACAATGATATTTTAAAATTATTTCATAAGGTGGAATATAAACTAAAATAAATGGACTTCCAAGTTTCAATAGAGTAAGAAAACAATGGAAAATTAAATAAACATAAGAGAACCATTTTTAATTCGCTTTTCAGTGTTATATTGGACCTTGGCCAATTATTGTGAAGGGATGTCCGAGTGCTGAACATATGAATGGCATATAGGTCGTCAGTGCCCATTATTTCATTTGAAGTTTTTGAACTGAAATTGTTGATAAGGTCGTGTCAATAATGAATTTTGTTGTTGCTCTTTTTATTTTAAATTGCGTGTTTGTTTATAGTCCGATGCCGTAACAGACACTCACCATACTGAGTGTCAATATAGCTAGGTGGATTTGACTATCAATTATGGGTTTTGTGGTAGAGGCGTAAAATTTCGGATTGAATACATAAAACAATATTCAAAGAAAATTTCCAAGTGGTCTCAAGGCAACATTTGACCGATTAAGGGGCTGGAAGTGGGTCAAAGATTGAAAAATAACCAAAATTTAACAATTAAAAAATTAGTACATATTGTAGATAAAAGTACAAAGTTAAATTAAAAAAATATTTATTTCCATAAGTAAATGTAACCAGATTATACACCCTTAGACATTTATTCACAAATTTACTCACTGTGCTGTGCTGGGAGGAAGAGCCTACCAGTCATGGGTTTTGTGATAGGGCCGTGAATTTTGGCCAAAACACTCAGAAGAACATTCTTTAAAAAATGGCCAGTGGTGCCCCAAAAAAGTTGCTGTTTTCTCAATATTTTCGACAGTGTATCGTGTGACCACTAGTTTTGGCCCAAATTATTCCAATATTACTAATTAGGACAAAAATAAGTTTTGGCTTGGGACAAATTTCAAGGTACTTTGGTCCCTTTTCACAAATTTACTCAATATTTACGAAAGTGTATCGTGTGACCACTTGTTTGGTCCTAAATTATGCCAATGGTACGAATTAGGACGAAAAAAGTTTTTCTATACCTTGGGTACATTTTCACTCAAGACTTTTGACCCATTTTCTAAGAATAAGCGTCAAAGCCTATTTAGAACAAATTGGTGTTTTTGTAGTCGAGTGTTAACACACCAATTGGATAAAATAATAAATGTATGATGTTTGAATCATGTACTGTGAATACAGGCCGCTTTGCTAACGCTATAGTCACATTGATGGACGAACCTTTTTGGTCAATCGATCCCTACATTTATATTGAAGTCATAACAATTGTTTTGTTATTATTATTAATGTACGATTTACCCAGCTTGCGCCTGGGGTAGAAATTGGCCCAGGGTATTCCTTTGCTGATTGTTCTCGCAAATATTGGCTGGTATGTGGGGGTTATCGTCGGGCATCACTCCCCAATTGACTGTGGCTAGTATTGTCCTATCGTCGGTCTGCGTTTGAATGTATTCACAGTGCAAATACGAGTGTGCGTGTGTAGGAGGGGGGGGGGGGATCTGATTGTCTTATCGATGTTTGGAACATGTTGTAGATTCTGTTTTATTGCATTTTGATGAGGAAGAATAAAGGAATTTTGGGAAGAGCGAATTCAATAACGACAAAATCAAGAATTAATGGTAGTACCTTGATGCAGTTAATCAAAATTAAACATTTTTATCATTTCACTTATGTTTGAACTTTGGTTTATTTATACTTTTACACAAAATCATGCAAGAATAACAAAACCCTGAAAAACATATTACACACACATTTTATCAAACAAACTCCAATAAGTTGTTACTCAGAATCTTTTATTACAGATTATTCGTTACTAGTTTTCTTCTTCCTGTTCTTGACCATCTCCTTGTACTTCTTCCTGAGTTCCTTGAGGTTCCCGTGCTCGGCCGTCTTGGCTCCGTCCTTGAGCTTGAGCTGGACGTCAAAGACGACGCAGGTGGCGCCGGTGTCGAAGGTGCCCTTGATCTCTCCGCGGGTGTTGCCCTCTCCCAGGCGCAAGAAGTCCTTCACCTTCGACACGTCCACGATGGAGCTCTCGCTACTGCACACCGAGGTCTGCCAGGAATAAGGGGATTAATCAACAAGTGAAAGACTGGACGAAGCTAGGAATGACAGTCAAATTAGGGGCAAACAAGGTTTAATGCTACAGAATGTAGATCTATGCAAGATCTATGCAAGGAGGAGATGCTGACGTCACCGGAGGGTGGATTGCAGCCAATCAGCGGTCCCGGATTTAAAATACTGATCGCTCACTGGCCCGCCGAAACCGTGCGTATCTGCTTACTTGCTTCGAAGCAACTATACCACAGATGTCCTAGCCAAAACGGACTATAGTCCAAGGTTACTTAAATGCATCAGGTAATGAGCGTAAACGTGTGTTTCGTGTGGAAAATGAAAGGTGCGGCGCGGTGAGGTCATATCGATCCCTCGGACCTAGCGGTGGTTTGTTCCTCACGGCTGCTAACAAGGACTGGACCATACGGCGCCAGTATCTACGAAAAGTCGGAGGTGCAGCATGTGAAGGCCAAGGAACGGGAAGAGGAAATATGCTTCACATCCAAGGACACTCTCCATTAACTCACCTCTGGGATGGGGCAACTGGTCGTGAGGTTCATAGCTTGCATCACTGTCAAGGCCGGGCTAGGAATGTTCTTCATGTTGTCACAGACGTCGAACTCTCCCTTCAGAGGAATGCTCGACTTGGCCAGCAGTAGATCGTAGCTGATCTGAAACACCAGGGAAAAACTCGTTAAAGAATCAAGATTCAGTTGACATTAAGGCAAAAATAAATGGAGATCGATCGCTGCCAAGATACTAAATTACTAGGAAAACGCTAAAGTCCAGCCGCGTTGATGGATGAGCTTTTTTGTAAGTTTTTAGATTGCGTGGGACCACGTTTCCTTTGCAAGTGCTTTGTGAATGCATTGTAGGTGATTGTTGTCAAGTTTCTATTGTTACTCGTTAATTAATTGTTATTATAAACCTCAAAAAACATATTTAAACCTTTATTCTATGGATTCTGGTTAACTTTTTCAACTTGTTCTTTCCAAAAGCAATACATAACCATTACCTTAATGCACATGTAAAATATGAACGTTGTAGCCCCACCCGTTTGGTCAGAATCGGCCCAAATGTCACGAAAATATCGCACTAAAAATCGAAAAAAAAAACGTAAAAGTACGATATTCATGAGAAATATTTCTTCGATTGTACCCAAGAACGTGGCAGGTCTAAGTTCAGAGATTTCGAAGGTCCCCTCTAATTTTCATCGAGATCGCATATGCCGTTTGCCCGGAATCGTGCGAACAAACAGACAGAAAACCGAAAAAAACAAACAAACAAACAAACGAAAAAACATTGGAGCTACATTTTTTGAGGGTCGGTGAAATTGAAGTCTTCGCTTCGCTCATCCAATTATTAAAATAACAAAAATGTTGTATGCAATTGGTGGAGGTGCCGGGTAGAGAAAGAAAATTTTTACTCCATAAGAATAGCATTGTTGGTGGAGGTGCCGGGTAGAGAGAGAAATTTTTTAACTCCATAAGAATAGCATTGTTGGTGGAGGTGCCGGGTCTTTACTTTTGATTTAATATTTTTACGTTGTACTCCTGTACTAAGGGTGGTATTATTGCTGTTTTTTTTATGTTTAGCACACGTGAACGTGAATTAATTGGGTGTGTTTCAAATTATGTAGGTCAGTGTACTGTAAACAACAAATCGTGTCTCAGTACTCTTACTTACTATCACAATTATTTTAATACATATTTAAAAAATATACTTTTTAAGCCTTTTCTTCGACAATAATTTTATCCTAATACTACCACATTCAGTGCATTCGTTTTTACTAGGCTGCTTCGCGAACGCTTTTTCCAGTCGCGTTGATGGATGAACTTTTTTTTGGAATATTTCTGTGCAATGATTACGTTTTTATATGGAATCTCCTTACTTTTTCTTGAGTTACTTGATATTACTTGTTCATTATGCACCTGTAAAAGGCTTATATTAAAACCTTTATTTCTATGAATTTTGACCAACTTTTTTAACTTTTTCTTTCAAGAGGCACTACATCACCATAATCTTTATGTCGATGTAAAATATGAACGTTGTAGCCCCACCCGTTTGGTCAAAATCGGCCCAAATATCACGAAAATATCGTATTAAATCCGGAGAAAAAATCGTAAAAGTACGATTTCTATAAGAAATATTTTTTCAAATGTCTCTAAAATCATAACATATATGATTTCAGTGATTTTAAACGTTCCTATAAAGTTTCATCAATATCGGAGTAGCCGTTTGCCAAATACCACGAAAATAACGCACTAAAAATCGAAAAAAATCGTAAAAGTAAGATATTTATGAGAAATATTTCTTCGATTGTACCAAAAAACAATACAGCTCTAAGTTCAGAGATTTCGAAGGTCCCCTCCAATTTTCATCAAGATCGTATATGCCGTTTGCCCGGTAGAGAGCGAACAAACAGACAAAAAAACTAACAAAAACAAAACACCCGAGCTATTTTTCTTGGGGTAACGTAAGTAAAAAACAAACAAAAAAACACAAAGTCAAATTGAAGTCTTCGCTTCGCTCATCCAATCAATTATTGAAACATATTTATCTCAATACTATTGAGATAATACACACCATAACTAATATAACTAATTATTGTATACACTCTCTCCCATGCAGAAAAACTTCACCCAGTTTACCTATTTAAGTAAGTAGATACTAGTAGTTGCCTAAGTTTATCGAGCTAGGTTGATGTTGGGTGTGAGGAAAGTCGGAAGACTGTGAAGTAGGGGAACTACAGCACTTGCGTAACGACGTATGAACTAATTGTAAAGTTACAAGCCCGATAGTTATAATCTCGGCTTATTGTTTGTAAACTCTCTGAGATCGATAACACAAACTTACACTTACACTCACACCCACACTCATTCACTCACACTCACACTCACACTCACACTCACACTCACACTCACACTCACACTCCACCCACTCACACTCACACTCACACTCACACTCACACTCACACTCACACTCACACTCACACTCACACTCACACTCACACTCACACACTGACCTTGGCAGTGGTGAAAGCCTTGTGGGTGATGCATCCAGTAGGAACTATCTTGCAGTCTTCAGTGAGGGAGACATTGAAGTTCTGGAGCGTCACAATAGAGTCAACGCCGTCGCAGAGGTCTACGGTTTTCAAAATAATCTCGTACCCCTCCTGAAAATAAATTCAAGTGTTGGCGAATTCTGTTCGGGTACAGATTGGTGGAGGTGCCGGGTACATTACAAGAATGTCTCATAATACACGGAACACTAAGATATTTATTTGAAATTACCACTACAGTAATTGAAATGCATAACAAAGTTTATCAACAGTATTAACGTACGTACATAGGTAAATTTTCTATTTCTCTCGCCTGTATTGAGAAAACGCTAGTGGAGTCATTTCAAAGAAATTAGTAGAGATTGGAAAAAAAACGCTTATCAAGACTTGATAAAACAATGGTTGAGTGTTGCCATTTTCATAACAAATGTGTATTGAAATACTGTATATAACTGATTTAAGTGAACAAAGTAGAAGTAGTGAGGGTAACAAAAATAGGGAGCGAAGCTATTTAATCAACAGTTTGTCTAATAAGAATACAAAATAATATCATATTATAACGTTATGTTCCAGTGGTTCTCTTTATTGGTGGAGGTGACAGGTTGGTATTAATCCTGCGATTGGGAATAGGCTGGCCCCGCCCCCTGACCCCCAGAACACAAACATGTTCAGAAATATCCTTGTTGAAGGGCAATGCCAACAGAAAACCCGCATGTCAATAGGAGGTCATGTTGGGTTATTTCGTGAGAATGCACAGACGGACGGACGGATGAGAAACCCTTATTGATTTCTTCATCAATCCGTTATTAAATATAAGTGCAATAAAATCTGTCTACAACAATAGGTACATTAACCATAACCAAAGTGGTGGGAAACAATGTTATCAAGTTTCCATGCAAACTTTTTAAGTTTGTAACTATGCCTATGTTTTTAAATACATTGTATACGTGTTAATAAATACTAGATATTCATTAAAGGGGTATTTAACCGCTAAACTCAAAAAATATATTTCATTCAGGCTAACTAGTTATGAATTTAGCAATTAACAGAAAAATTATTGGGGCCACCATGACCTCCCAAAAAAATTGTCAAACATGACATTTTTCGAGCTAGGTCCCATCGGCAAAAATCTCCCATAAGAAATAACATGGGGACGATCTTTATGCCCCGTGACCTTGGAGGATTTTGATTCAAAAAAATATTGGCCATTATTGACGTACTCGACAGCCTTTTCTGTAAATTCTCTATATGTATTTTGTTTTGTAATTTGGGCAAGTAGTTCGGTCAAAATAGGCAGATTACCAAGACGGGGTGTGATTTTGGAATGCATATTTTTGCGTGTTTGAGGGTATATTTGGGCACAGTTTCAAGACACGATGTTATAAAGGGGCATTTTAGATTGGAACGTTGCTCTAGTATCTATGTGGACCAAAAAGAAGCAAGTTAAAGCCGATTTAAGAAATTTTCCAAAACACCAATTTTCGCCAATTTCTGGATCAAAAAAATTACAAAAATCGTGTTAAATCACAGTGACAAGATATATTTTTTAAAATTGTCATTTAAGTGTAGTATTGTGCTATAGATCATGTGGTAAAAAATAATTTTTGGGGTTTTTAGCCCCTTTAAGTACTGTTTTTGTAAAAGAAGGAAGCAATAATATACCCGGCATCTCCACCAATAGGCAGCCGTTTAACGTTTTATGCAACCGTAGTATTATTGGGTTCAATAACATGTTAAGTATTGTCTCCATTTAATAAAGGATTTAATCATAGGAAATGCGCATAGGAACGACATACTTCCTTCACGTATAACATAATAACAACACAATCTACCGTTAAATATAGTATGAATTGTCATACATAATTATTTTTAATTCTATTTAATTTTATGTGATTTGTAGTATGTAAACATATTTGGCGTTATTTGTGTTGTGCAATTCATTTATTTGCCGAAGGTTTTGTGTTCAAATCCCGAATAGGATATAAGTAGTAAATAAACAAATAGTATATAATGTCCCCCAAACCCACCAAAATAAAAAAATGCAGCTTAAGTTGATAGAGAATAAATAGTAATGAATTTATTTCAATTTAATTTTGACATTACAGCACCACCACCAGTTTTACGTATATTTTGGGTTTTCATTTTTTTCCCGTTCAGTGGTAAAATAAGTTTCACTTTTGTAATGAAATATTCGCATTTCACGAATATATTAATTGATCATTACAAAATTGTTCCGCAAACCTTAAAAAAATTCTTCAACGTTATGTTTTAATTGCGATGCTTATTAAAAAGTTGTGACTGCAATTGTGAATTATGAATATAGATTTCAAGGCATTATTTTACAAGAATAACTAATGAGATAATCCAATTAGACATAACAAAATGCTGCTGTACAATGAGATTATTGTAAATAATAAAAAGCAACAGCATGCTTTGTTGTATAAAATGGTGGACCTAATATTGTTAAATACGATTTATTTCTTTTACTTACACAAGCCAAGGTTGAGGAGATCTGCAGTGCCACTAGTAGAACCACAGAGGCTGCCGAAAACAACATGCTTGACACTAAGTTACCGACTTGATTAGAAGAATACACAGAATTAACTGTTCTATACAGAAATATATATTTCCCTTATATATTAACTCTTGTCAAGGATGTTCAGCGCGTGAACTAACCCGACCAGATGACGCGTTGCTTCTAACAGTACCATCACAACCTTCACGAACAACGCATAAAAACATACGTAGTTTTATGATTATTTTGTTTAAAATAAAATATGATAACATCTTTAATGGAAATCCCATGTTAGAAGAGTCACTGGGAAATCTTTTCAACGTGGTCAAAACCGCATCGCCGGATAGAGTTTCGAAATCATGTATTGCGCTACACTTTGAGAGTTTGGCCTTCGCTCACATGAGATACTTGTGATAAGGAGGGATGTCGTTGGTTGGCATGGGTGCTCATGGGTATCTCCCGGTAGGTGATACCGTGGTCATTGTCCACCGGGGTTATAGGCGTCCAAGGTCATGCGGGGCGCGTGTTGGATGAAACCGAAGATATGATAGAAACATTGGATCTGCCTCTGTGAGATGTTTCTTACAACGTTATGTTTATTTATCCCTGCTTAAAATGCAACAGATCCCGGGTTTACCTTCTGGTGCTGACTAAGGTTTTAAGGAACGTGGGTCTTTTTTCTAATCCGTTAGTCAATATGACTGTAGAAAGTGATGAAGTTTGAAGCCGTCCTAGCGACCAAGCTAATAATAAAACGTATAGTAATGTCCCTCTCTCTCTCTCTCTGACCAAGGCTGTGACCCGGAGCCACCACATCATACACGGGTCATGCGAAAATGTGTTTTTAGTATAGTTCCACTGAATGGAAATTGGAAATTCTTTAACTGTTTATTTAAATAAGTGCTGCGCATAATTTGAGCCATCATGTAAGTGTTCTTGTTTTATATTTTAGACGGAATCCGAGATTTAAATATTTAGAATTTCAAACAAAATGAACATTTTGTTTTCCATGTGCTCACATTGTTTTGAGTTTTAACTTCTTTGGAGCCAAAGATATGGCATTCAGGCCAAAACTTGAAATGATGTTTGTTGGTTGATAGTTTTTCGATTCTCCGGGGTATCTTCCCTAATCGGCGTATCTTCACATAAAATATTTCTCAACTTTGCATCATTCTAGCCGACAACTTTAACTCTACTCATCGTGTGTTTTTACCAATTATCTCTATCTATCGTCAAAGCTTCGTAGAACCAGCAGAACTATGGCAGCCACTAACAACGCAACAGACAAAAACTCCCCCAGAACTGTCAAGGAACTGGCGGAACTTCACTACAGGCTGGAGGGTTCCTTCTCGGCGCAGCTGGCCACGTTACAGGAGACTCTGATGGCGCAGATAAGCCTCCTTGCCACCAAGTCCGGCTCGGCGACCGACGTCTCCAGCAACCACCCCCGGAGCGGCGCCCCGTCTCCACAGGAGATACTCGATCTGCAGACTCTGCTGGAGTCTCAGATTGGGGCTGTGAAGGCCAGCATCGCCGAGGAGATGAGGGCAGCGCGGACTGACATCGCCCGCCTCACAGCGGCGTCCGAGGAACACTCGGACCGTCTCGACGCTGACGAACAGTACAGCAGACGTAACTGCCTGCTCGTGCATGGCCTCCCTGAACGACCTAATGAAGATGTTCTCGACACTGTCCTCCACTTTGCTAATACGACATTATGCATGGACCTGTACCCGTTAGACATCGACCGCTGTCACCGCCTGGGACCTGTCAGGCGTAACTCCGCAGAGGTCGTGTCGTCGGGACGCCCTCGTCCGATCATCGTCAAGTTCGTCAGGTACATCGTCAGGGACCAAATCTGGAGCGTCAAGAGGCGGCTGGCGAAGAAGGAGCTCCTTATAACGGAATCGCTCACAAATGTGAGGGCGAAACTCTACGCCACTGCCAAGGAGATCGCCGGCAAACGGAGCGTCTGGACCCAGGATGGGAGGATCGTCGTCCTTTGTCCAGACAACACGCGACTGTACGTCACTCGCGAACGCGACATCAACAAAGTACGAGCGGTGTATAACCCCCAATAAACCCCGGATTGACATTGATAAAAATGTGTTTCTACGTGTGGGACTTTCTGCATTCTATTATCCAATTATTATTCGTAAAGAAAACTCTTTTTATTTTTACCTTAATGTTAAGCAAACCTACTTGTGTTATTCCAATTTTGTTCAGTGTGCGTGTATGTGTGTGTGTGCGTTTCATTATGATTAACAAAGAAGACGGAATCGGAAATGGTGAGTTAACCAAGCATATTAATTTGATTACATTATCAACGATAGGGAAATTCTCTTATATAAATATAATTATTATTGTTAGTATCTTTATCATTATTATTTTTATCCAGTTAAACTTAATTTTGTTTAAAAATGGTTCGCAATTATAAGTTGGCAACACTGAGCATTCCAAGTTCCACCCCACCCCAACCCACATCCACACCCACATTGCCAGACAACACTTCAAACTTTATCGACATTTTAATGACGTTACCGGACGTAGTAAACGACCCTTCTCTCTCTCCACCCCTGTCGCCTACAATTCATCCTTCGACTGGGAGTGTTCTAAAAACACGTTTGGCGGGACATCCAAGGTCTCTCTCAGTGGTGCATCTGAACGCTTCGTCACTGATGGCCCACTGCCTGGAGCTAGAGGCTATTGTCAACGAAAATAATGTGCATGTTATTCTCGTAAGCGAGTCCTGGTTAAAACCGTCACTTTCTTCTAGTCTAGTCAAATTAGATGGATACCGCCTAATACGAAACGACCGCACTAAGCGGCGAGGTGGTGGCGTATGTGCCTATGTCCGTTCCGACATTAGATGTAAAATATTAAGTCAGTCACCAAGCGAATATAACGCTAGGCCCGAATACATTATCTTTGAAATTAAATTAAGAAACCAAACAGTGCTTATTTCACTCGTATATCGCCCACCCAAAATCGGCTTTTTATCTGAATTTGAAACAGCCCTATTAAATTATATTGCACAT
>JAMZAV010001030.1:147500-199897 GCA_024449915.1 Sweltsa coloradensis
AAAAAAAATCAACTAAGTAATGATTTTTTCACAGTACAACAGAAAATCCGCATAACACTTAACAACTCAATGCACCAATTACGCTCATCCAACAACGCGGGGGGGACTTAAGCGTTTTCCTAGTTAACTTAAATCATGATAACCAGTTAAGAAGAGTGTGGCTTAAATAGTAATTGGTATGGAATGTTAAAAATATTGTAAATTATGCAATACCCGAAAAAACAGAGTAAGTCACATTATTTATTATCGGCAACTTTACCCTTACTACATTTACCATAAAGTTTATAATTTGCCACATTCTACAGCAAAGTATTATAACTAAAATTACCGCTTAAAAATATATCTTGTGACTGGGATTTACAGGAATTTACTAAGCTTTTTATCCTGACATGTTTTGGTGAAAATGGTCGTTTTGGCGAATTTATTAATTGGCTTCGACCTGCTTATTCGTTGGGTCACACATAAACTAGAGGTTAGTTCCAATCTGTTATAATATATTTTTGTTGAATAGAAGTAATAATCGTATCTTCATTGTTCCGAAGCACATAGTGTTATAATTTAATAAAAACAAACTCAATCGTCGAGTTTATAAACCACGGTTCACTATATAGTTAAAAGCGCAATCTCGCCAATTGAACCTCACACAATTAAAAAGATGCACAGTTTGATGTATTAACCAATATTTTATTCGTACAAGTTTAATTCTGGCCATGAATCGTATCTAGGTGCCCGTTAGGGCGCCGCAGCCAAGCCGCGGTGCGCTACACACTCAAGCACCTTATACACCAAGCAGAGTTGGGGTGATTTCGAGGTGTTACCCAGCCGTCATGTAACGTGATGTGAACTTGAAAACTATCACAATCGAGGGGATTTAGGTACCTGACAACACATGCCAAATTTTATTGGGGTACGACCATTCCTTCTTGGTGAAAAAATGTCTTCAAACATGCTCAAAATCACTTTAAGGATGTTAGCTACTGCCTACTACTCCTACTACTGCCTACTACTGCTCACATCTAATACGTCGGCCCGCGATTCTGACCAGACGGGTGGGACTACAATGTTCATATTTTACATGGACATTAAGGTTATAGAATGATAGTCTCTTTTGAAAAAAAAAGTTGAAAAAGTTTGTTGGAAGGCTTCCAAATAAAGGTTTTAAAATAAGCCTTAAACACTTGGCATACAATCAACAAGTAACCATAGTTACTTGACACTTGTTGACGGTATAAGCAGAGTTAGGCGGGAAAGTGCGATACGTAAACAAATAGCGGACATTTAAAATTTTTCTTCTTTGTGTGGAACGAGAAAAGGTGTCATTATACTCTCATAAAACAAATCAGAAACCGTCCCTGGCCTAGGCCTAGATGTGGAAAATTATTTATAATGCAAAAGTGTAGGTCTAAAGTTCCATTTGGCTATAGGACTAGTAAAATTCATACTTACATTACATGTTTGACAAGCCTAGCCAACCCTATGCCAGCACAACATTATGAACTTGCTCAACTGTTTGTTTACATAATTGCAACAATCAAATCATTTCATACAACTTGTCTTTCGATTGGCCGGCGTTTATGAAGGCACTGCCATCTAGAATAAATATAGAACTTTTTCGAGCTCTTTGCTATACGCAAATCTTTTTAAAGTGTTTGGATTTCGTGATACTCTTTCAACCATAGACATCCTATATAATTGGCTAGACCAGCAGTCGGTGGTCCACTTCCGGTACAATTAGAAGCCATCTTAAAATGACAGTTTACATGTTAATCAAATGGGAGCGATTTGTGGCCAAATAGTTCTCAAGATTGCCGCCAGGTTGACAGGTAAGCATACTAGCCTTTAACACCAAATGATTAGTAAATTCCCTTATGCAATCACTTCGTATTGTTTCTTTTGTTTAATACCATGCTGCACAAGCTAAAACCATATCAAACAATCCAGTAAAATACTTTATTGCATTAAAAAAGCATAAATTAAAACACCAAATCGCCATCTTGAAATGGGCCGGTTGAGTCTTCAATTTGCTACGCTCGCGCCTGTGCGGAGGTATAGGAGACTGCTAATCTAGCCTACTATAGGGGTTTAATATCAATGCTTTCAACTCACAACCCATGACGTTTTCCACGATACCGTTCAAGAATACCAATTCCTTCGAAAACGAAAACGACTTCGTTTTCAAATTGCGTTTTCAACTCATCTCCCACGAACTCAAGAATTGGGGTCCAGTCCTTATACCGTCGTTATACCATGGTTATACCACCTATACCCAGGATGTACATGAATCCGGGTCTAGATTTTTTACATCCTATATTGTTACTGCTAATACCATAGAATTTAAATCAACTTTGATAAAAATATTATTTTAGCAAATAATTATGTAATGGAACTTGAAAAAGTAATGAGATCACACACATAACAAAAACTTGTAGAAATACAGCCAAACCTTACACACTCAAAAGAAATGAGATCTAAAAAAAAGGGCCAAGCTCATCTACCCTTCCACATAAACGTACAGTGTCCCATAACAGCATCCTCGAAAAGCTTGGCAAAATAGAATTTGCATGTTATTACGTTTAAATTAATTAGAAAAAAAGAACTTGGATAAACTATTACGTTAAATTAATAATCGCAAATTCTATTTAGCCAAGCTTTTCGAGGATGCTGTTATGGGACACTGTACGTTTATGTGGAAGGGTAGATGAGCTTGGCCCTTTTTTTAGATCTCATTTCTTTTGAGTGTGTAAGGTTTGGCTGTATTTCTACAAGTTTTTGTTATGTGTGTGATAGATTAGTCTCTCCACGCAGCTCACCGCTAACCCGGCACCTCCACCAAAACCAACCTTGGGGTCCCTATTTCCTGGCTACGCGACGAGTGGTCAAGTAAGCGCTCGGAACAAAACCAACAGGGCACTCACATGGAAAGCACCGATGCATTCTCACATTTATGTTTCAAAAAAGAAAATGAATTAATAAACTAGAAGGATTAAATAAAAAAATAAAAAATAATTGCCATCCTCTGTGCACTAGCTTTATACAATAAATATACCACATAATTAAAGTTAGGATCCACTCACGAAAAGTACAAAAAGTACTATAACATGCGCTACATAAAATGAATGCAGGTATGCTTATTGTCACTTGACATAATATTTAATTCAATATTATCTATATTAAACAACGACTAAAGAATAGGAGTGATTTAATGCTCCGTAGTCGTCTAAATGGTTGCACAACTTTGATTTCTCGATTTCATTCATCGGGAAACAATACTTGATTGAGATGGATTTTTAATTTAAGGATTGAGTTTCATTTATGTTACTGTTTTTGTTAATTTCATTTTCATTTTGTGTATTTGGGAAACTATTTATAGTCCATACTTGTAATTTGAGGTAAAGCCTAACTAAAATTCTTCCTTCTATTGTCGTAGATCGACGTACCATTTGTAGCTCCAAGATTGAGTCGAGGGAAACATCGTGTTTGGAAGAGGAAACAGAATAAAACCAGACATTATTTAATCAGGAACACCTTTAATAGGATTATTTAATTTTGGTCTGCAGTATATAAAGAATAGCAATAATTTCATATAACATGTTATACAAACACAGGTTTTGGATTTGCGAACATTAGGAGAATTATTAAAAAAACTCTCGATAATAATTGAAGACAAACTAAGGAAATATACAAATAAGGCCAATATAAATAGGTATTTTTTTTTACTATTTATACAGCATAAACGAAACGTATTATTACACAGTAATGTTAATTAGATAGTTGCAAGTTAGCTTCACCCCTGTAGAGAAGTCAAAGCTAACAGGTGTTCCTGGTGATTAGGTGCTAGATTGCTATATAATTTCCATTTCTTCTTTCATTTAACCAAACGCCCATTTCTTCCCGAAGCCTCCGAATCCTCCGCTTCTTTCAGTAGTACCACTTCCACTATCCCCACCCCCGCCGCCTCCTGTCTTGCCTATGAGATTGCGCAGACTCTGAATGCTCTTCATCACCTCCAGTCTGTTGACCTTCTTCTTGGCGACTCCGTCCTTGAGCTTGAGGGTTGACTTGAAGGTGTAGCAACTGTTGCCAGTTCCAGTGGTAGTCTCGTAGTTAGTGCTCACCTTGCCGGAGATGCTGCCGACAGCGAGACCCAAGAACGCCTTGTACTCGGTGATGTCAACGATGAAGTCGTCAGCGACCACAGATTTCTGAAAGTGAGAAGACACAAACATATTTTATGATTATTATGTAAAAATACAATACATGGGACGTTATATTTCGAGTCTCCCTTCATGCATAACATTAATAATTTTTCATTATCGTAGACTGTTGTATATGCTTACTTACGTTTAATAATAATAATAATAATAATGAATAAAATAACAAAATATATAAATGCTATTATATAGGTGGTATACTAAAATGAAATGTTGCTAATGAGCCACAAGAATTATTGGAAAACTGTTCTGAAAGCAACAGACAGTAAAACGAAATTAAAATCTTCAGACAAAGTGAACGAACCAAGAACAAATTGCAACATATATTGTTCTTATTGCAATGGCTTCAGAAAGATGCGGCTTAAGTACTCAAAATCTCGAAAATCTCAACGTCCGAAATTTATTTACACAGTGCAAGACAATGTTTATAAGGTGTGGAAATAAATTATACTTCACCCAAACTGCGAGAATGAAGCCACGTTAAGAAAATAGACAATCGCAAATGTGCTATGCATGTTTTTGTATCAATATTTTGTCATAAAAACTTTTGCCTTGTTGGTATAATGTTTAAGGTATAACGTACGTACGCATTCGAGTAATGGAAAATATTGCTTAATTATAATAATTCTGTAAAATCGATTTGAAAAGCTGCGTATGCGACAAATTGTAAGATTGAATAGTATGCAAAACATTGCCTTGCCATCGATCTCTATTGTTTCATAAATAACGTAATCTAGGTATGTGTAAAGGAAATGTTCTCATAAAAAAAATATTTTCGAAAAAGATACTTCCTTATTCCAAGAGAGTTTTCTTACACTAACTTACCCCTGTGATTGGACAACTGGTGGCCAGATTCTTCTTCTTCAACACATCCGTGATCAGTTTAGGCGCATTCTTCAATCTCTCGCAGAAGTCAACAGTTCTATGGAACTTCATTTCCTTCCTTCCCTTGTACAAGACGTCGATATCTAACTGAAATAAGAATTTAAATAAGTTACACAAATATTATATAATGCTTAACAGCTGTAGTGCGATCTCTATTTGAGCATTGGTATGTATTGATATATGCTGATGACATTTTAATTGTTTTGGTACATAAACAATGAAATTGCGTTTGCAAATAGATTTCATAAACCTACTTGCGGAAACTCATGACAGAGATTTTTTATTTAACTTCAAATAAGAACACAAGAAATTCATTTGTGTACACTTCGTAACAGAGACTGCCACCGTAGTGAGGGCCCTGATATGGAGCTGCTATTACATTGATTGATTAAATTGAGACCATTTTTAACGATTTTTTCCCTATCGTAAATTTGTTTTTAGCTTTTTGCTGTATGTTATTTACGCCATAAATAAGCACTTATAATGGGCATTGCGTGTATAATTTATGGTTGTTATTTTTTAATTTGATGTGTTTTGTGTTAATATATTTTGTAAGTATTACTTCAACACACCACTTTTATCAGAAACATTAATTTTCAGAAGCACATTCGTGGCATGTAAAATAAATATTAATGTGTATTAATTCTGACAAAAAACTGTTTGCAAAACTGGGATTCAAACATTGCCAAGTGCGACGCATTGAAATGACTAGGTATTTAACTAATAACAACCTGTTTTGGGGCACGTATTTGTTTCGACGACTTAGAATGATTCTTACCTTGGCAGCTGTGATACTTCCGTATGTCACCGTTCCCTCAGGGGTAACCTTGCAGTCGTCACTAAAAGTAACGTTGAAGTCCTTGAAATTCACTAGCGAATCCTTCACACCCGCGCATTGTGTAATTTCTGAGATAATTAACTCGTAGCCATCCTGAAATACAAAATATGTGACACATTAGTATGATAAGTGATTGCACATTCGAGTATGTTTGCGAGGGATCGAGCTTCACTCCAATTACACCAAAAACCCGGCATCTCCGAGATTACTACACGTTACACTATGACACCTCCACCACAAGATATGTGACACAAACGCAAAACATTACTGATTTTCAGTGTAGGTAGGGGAAAGCCGACTAGTCATCGACGAGTGAACAATGTCCAACCAGAGGCCAATGTTTTAAATAAAAACACCGACCCAACTTGTTAGACACGATTTCCCCCGCGAGCGACATCAGAATCAACAAGGCTTTAATTCGGAACAAACTAAGAATTTATTATATGCTTCGTTACTATAGGAAAGCTACCATTTACACATGCCAAGCCCAAGAATTGATGGATTTAAGTCTATATTTGACGTTGCAAATCTCATGTTTGAAGCGGAATCGAACACGGGACCTAAAGTTTTGGAAGAAGGGACTCGAACCATTGAACCAGCGGGCCACACAAGTAAAGATACATAATTGAACAATGAATTATATCAACTTTATGGTGGTAACTCCATGCAATATTTACAAATTAAAAAAATAAATCTCTTTCAAATATATTTGTGAGATCATGATCAGTATCAAATCGTTTAGTTCTTCTTGTGCAATAATATATTTATGTATAGGTTTCACAAAAGAAAAGATTTTAGTTTTAAAACTAATTATATACAATCCCCAAAATTGAATCTAACTGATTAGATTGAATAAATAAATATTTTGTTAAATATAAGTGCAGAATATAACAAATAATAATGATAACTTTTCTTGGGAAAACTTGCCCAGGGTGCAATGCATGGCCCTCGTCAGGTGCCTAACTAGGTACATTGAAATTAAGACAATTGTGAAGGGATATCTAAAGGTTGTTTAAGAGTTCTCAATCTCTTGAATTCGCAATAACGACCGAGGAAAACCTTGTAAAATTTTCAGTCAGGATTTCCGGTCTCGACGAGATTTAAATCCAAGACCTCCCGAATCAAGAGTCGTGCGCTTAACGCTCGAGACAACATTGTCGGTAACAATTTAATCAATTAATGTTATTGGAAAATACTAATAGTCGTACATAATGATATTAAAATTCTATTTTATTAAAAAGTGTAATATATGTTTTCTATAATTCAATATATTTCGCGTTATATAGATTCATTTTTCTTTTCGGTGATGTATATTTACCACCAGAAAAGCGTAAGAACCAAGAATCTGTATTACATAAGGGTAATTGTTATAAAACACTAAAAATTAGTTTTATATCATCTGCAGTTTGAAATAACGAATTACAATGATTGAATGAAAAAAACAATTTTTTAAATGGTGACATTAATTATTTCTTATTCTCGTTTTCCTTGTTTTGGAAAGAAGTGAAACTCATTTTATGGATATTATTATTGATAACGTATATTGAATGTTTAAATATAATTGGTGTATAGTATGTGATATTATGTATGTTGCAGGCATATGTTTCATGCGTTTATCATAAAATGTTTGAAAACTGTTTTTAAAGATTGACTTAAATGGTCAAACTCTGAAATATAACTTTTAATAGAGAGTTTTCTTACTCACACAAGCCAGAACGGTTGAAACTTGAAGCGTCGCCAATACAGCGACTACTCCAAGGAATTTGTATGCCATGATCGGGTAGTGTAGAGAGTACCAACCAACTTGAACCAGTTTGATTCACCTAGATATACTACCTTTCCCGAAGAACCTACCCTCCATATATACTAAAGTTCTCAAGGATATTCAACTGGTCATATTCAAAGAAACAGTAAGTTGCATTGAAAACTACCAACGTCAATATAGTCTACCGCACCGGAAACCTATTTTAGAGGTCAGAAAATATATTGATCTTCATGAAAGATATCTGTGAAATGTTATCGTCCGATCTGGTTAGCTAGCACATCACCTGGTTTCAGTGTGACACGATCTTGTGGCGAACAACCTTCTCGTCTCACGGATGGGGGTGTGATAAGGACTATCGCGACATAGAGAGTTGCCCATGGGTGTCGCCGGTACGACGTGGGATGTGCTCAAGGTCATTGTTTGCGTGACATTCATTTTGATAAAATGTTAGAGATATTCGAAACTAAAAAGAGTAAAGGAATTTTACAAGGTAACAAACGCAGCCAAGTTCGTTATCATTTATATCATGGGACACGTTTATTACGTGGCAGAAGAGATTATGCAACTATAGGCTAGGTTGCTGACAGTAGTTTACATAGGAGGGTGGGGGAATAATTTTACAGATTATAGGATATTTCATAAACTACTGATTATGTTATTGTTAGTTTTTATATTTTGGTATGCGATTATGACCGGAAAAAGTGGAAATTTAATTGTTTTCATTAGAAAGGAGACGACGAAAGATGTAATTAACCGATTATCATGTGATACTGTATTACGTACGACGTCAATTTAGTTTTAGTAGAAATGTCTCAACTCACTTTTTAACCACCAAATTCACAGACAAAATTGCAACTTTGGTTGTTATCTAAGGTTATGAACCGGTCATAGAACATTTCAATATTTCAAATATTGTTTTCTACACAAGCTTGGGAACTTACTCAAAACACTCTTTGGGGTCTTTTGACGGTGACGTTACTAAAATAACTTCGTCATAATTTGAAAATGTGCTCTGATCTCGCCAAACACTTTTTAACTTGACTTACTGGTATTATTTACACAATTTTATTTTCTAGGCGAGTTTGAGAGAAAACGGATAACGGTACAAACTATGTAGGACAATCGCTAGAGCTTCTAATTAAATCTTTGCGTTGCTCTTAAAGCCTTCGAATAAATTCGGTCAGTAAAATATTTACTATATTTTACGTGAACTTTAAAAAAGTATACCAATTTATTTTACCCATACTCACATTTCATCATTTCTTCGAGCAAAACGTTCGTGAAATCTGAGTTATAAAAAGTGCATATGGGCGCGTCAACCGTTAGGTCATAATTTACTCGAACTTCAACAATTAATTCAAACTGGCAAAATATGTTAGAAAAAATAGAACAATATCAACGTTTTAATCAATTTTAAACGCGCATGTTAATGTTGTTAATCATGTGTTAAATGGTTCAATGGGAATTTCAGTAACTGTAGCTGTTGTTTTGGATTTTCCATTTTTGTACTTTTGGGTAGTTTTTGCAACCCTGTATTAATCTGAACGTATTCTCTTTCCTCATGTCAGTTGAATTTAGTTGCCTTTATTCTGATATTACTCTATATATTGAGATACTGATCAGTTTATTGTTATATTTGTTGTATTTGTTGAATTTATTGCAAATATAATATTTCTGTATGTAGTTTTAATTGATAAATACGGGGAAAAGTTAAGTTTAAATGTCAACATTCGTATAGAAAATGCGGAACATGGTTTTAACTACTTATAATATGGTAAGGCCTATATTAGGTGATACATAAAATAAAAATAAATTTTTGTCGCTCAATCAGTACCGAAAAATTTTATGAATTTTATGGGCTAGAAATTTTTGACTTAAGAATTATATTTCACGCAATCGAAAGTTATTTCTCATTAAAATAAATTTACGAATATTTTTTTCGATTTTTAAAAAAGCTTCGACTAAAAACATTCGGATGGATTTTGTCAACTGATTGTAAATTTAAAATTTTTCACAAAATTTTTAATTTTATAATTTATTATTCCTTGAAATTTGTCGAATCAAAAATTATTTCTTATAAAATTGCAATTATTAAATTTTTTTTATTTTAAAAAAATTAATCGACTTAAATACTTAAATGCTTTACCCAATCTTAATGACTCTTGTCACATCACCTGAAGTTATGTCTATTTAATTGAGCTTGAGAAATCGCTTTTCTTATGAAAAGCGGAGATTAACGCATTAATTTTCTAAAAACATACGCTCTTCCCAAACGCCCTTAAGGCGTTGTTGGACGAAACTTTGTTTTAAGGGTTTTCACTGAAAATGATTGTAATCAGAATATGTGCTTCACATTGGACTTGAATTTTCTTTCAATTACTGGTTTGCCCTTCCTTCACACTACTTTATTTTCCATATGAAATTGATTAATGAATTTTTCATTAATGCATTAGTTAATTAAAAATCTGTTAATAGTATTGTCTCAAATAATATGTATGTGTGAAAAATTTCAGCTGATCGGACATTGGAATTGAATGCAAATCGTTCATTAAAAGTTATTATAATACGATGAATTCATTGATAATTAACAAATCTGAACCTTGGTTATCTATTTCATCCAAAAAACTAAGGTGAAAAATTTCAAGTTATTGGACACTAAGAATTTTTTGGTAACATCGATTTCCATATAAACTTTAATTATTAATTACGATAAAGAATTTACTGATTGAATATTCAAAATCTTATTTGAAAATTTTGTCATCAGAATTTTGTATAGATGATAAATTTTAATTCGATGGGAAATAGGTTAGTTGGAAATATTTATTGTAAATTCCGTCTCCGTTAAAAATCATATAAAAAACAGAGAAAAGACAGACAGACAGACGAAGTATAGATGTATGTTAAGACAACAAAACACCTTCAGACAACAGAAGACAGATTGAGACAGACATACAACAGACGACAGAAAATTGTTATTAATTCGATATTAATTGATTAATTCGTTATTGGTGAAATTCACTATTATCATAAAGAATACGTTCTGTGATAAATTCATCATGATGGAATTTAAAAGTGGTGAAATAGAGTATAAGATTCCGTTTCAAAAATAAAAACACATGAAGTAATCAATTTTCAAATAAAGTAAAAATTTGTTTGAATTGTCAAATTCTACACGAAAAGGGAATGGTTTTAACTATTTATAATATGTAAGCCTAATTGGGTGATATAAAAAGTTAAAAAAGATACATTTGCTCATTGACAGTACTGAAAAATGGTTTGAACTTATTGTTGGAAAAGAGAGTATGTTTTGTATTGTAAGCAATAATATTGCACGCATATGCGCTCCTTTTGTCAAGTCACAAATAAAGCAGAATCATTTTTATATCAATTCAAGTCTCCCAAAATAAGAGTAGGCAATGAATACGATCGGGATGGATTTTGTAATTTCTGAATTGTATTAAATATTAAACTGATGTATTGTGCATTATAATATTTATTCAAATTTGTTTGACATTAATATATTTTAATTTACATAAAATTGTCAACAATATTGATTTTCAAGAACATTGAGTAAAAAAAAAAAAAACAAGTTAAATACAAAAATTCTGAACAAAATCTTGAATGTCACCACCGATGACATCAGCGCCGACAGGATTGGCTTGGTCCGTTTTAAATTGAAGTCCCCCGCTGAAATCTGTTATGTTACAGCGGGTAGAATCTATATGTGAATTTATCTAATTAATTATGGAATGAGAAAAACATTTCATAGGTTAACAAAAGAAAACACAAATCATTGTTTTAAATGTTCCACCGAAGCCAAGTCATTCTAAGGACAAGCTTAAAAAATACTTCCGGTCAATGGGGTATTCCCCAGATTTCCATAGTTCATAGATTGGTTTTATTTGGTTAAAAACTACATTTTATGATATGGCAAAAATGTCGAGGTTAATTTTATCAGCGATCGTCCTTCCTTCAAACTAGTGAATGCAATATAATAAAACATAAATACCAATGAAGGCTTGGACATACAATACTTATGCAACATGCCAATGCAAGCATGTTCGTCACTTGTTTCAGAGGATACGAGCGTATCGTCAGTAGTGCACTGAGTTACAGCTCTCTACAAAATATCAATTCATTACATATTGATGTTTTGGATTACATTTTTATTCAAAATAATATGGTACATGATTTATAACAATTTTAGTTGACGTGGTTATGAGAATGGTGGATTTCGTGCCCATGAAACAACCTGATTCGGGGCGGTTCGCCAATACTCCAATACAAGATTTATGTTTCATCACTTTATTAAAACAATACACACTGGCAAACATCAACAATCCTAAATGGCGTTTATATTGTCAATCCTTGGTATCAGACTCAATCGTGTACGTTTACAAAGTCAGCTTGTCACGTCTTCATGATGGGTTTCTTCTTCTTCTTCTGTAGTACAAAGTCAAACTTGAAACAGCTGACTCCGGTGGTAAACATTAGCTCGATCTCCCCTAGGGTTCTACCTGTAGCCTTGGGGAAGTGTTTCTTGTACTTGCTCACGTCGGCGAATACTATGTTCTCTCCGCATACCTTACCCTGGAAACAAATAGTATTACAACATTTTTGTATAGCATTATGAAATAAGCTATATTTATTTCCTGAATAAACTTTTATGGAGGGTTCGAGAGCTAGTGTAACGGCTTCGTTCTCCTCGACGTCTGCTCGGCAGTCCGGGTTAGTGGAGGAACCTATATGACTGTCAAGGTTACACAGTCCTTTCGGATGGGTCGTAAAAACGTTGGTCCCCTTAGTACTTTTCGAAAGGAGTAGACTATACGTGCTGGTACCGGGTTTCCTCTCCTTCCTCCCTTCTATTCATACTTCATCCTCATCTATTACCACTCATCGTTTTGAATAGCCTGAGTCCATTAATATGAGACGTTAAGCAATATCAAATCAAATCGTTTATCCTATTGAATGAATTTAAGTTATTTCTGGGCCAGGGGTAAAATTTGTCCCGGTGTGTTTCCTCTACCGGTCGTACAAGCAAGAAAAGAGGACTCAACACTCGCAAAACAGCTACCAGTATTTACTCTCCGAAATTAGTGGCGGGATCGGGCATTCGTCCACTCGCGCTGAATGACCCGGCACCTCCACCAATTGTAGCATTCGGGACACATTTCTATAAACCACTCGGCAGCTCCACCATAATTATGCACTGGGACCTAAATGTGAAGGAATAGATCACATTTCTAGTGTAAATTTACAGCATTAAGGGCTAACATATTTACTTTCCTAGAAATTCCTATCCTCATTCAAATTGTTGACTTTTTTGTTTTGAATGGTCTTTTTAGGGAATGGTTTTCTTAATTTTGATATTTCTATATTTAGCTGAAATATCGATATCGTATAGAAATATCGATAAACTTGCCTAGCCCTAACTTATCCTTTTACCGTATAATGTTACCGTGGGAAAATGTAAGTTATATATAATCTTAAAGATTACAGACACTTCGTGGCCGGAAAGTCAATATTTGTGTGGGAAAAAGCTAGAAGTATTAGGAAAATAGATACTGCAAAGGCCAAGTCTTAGTAATTCAACATAGGTAAGAGAAGAGGGCAAAGCTCTGAAATGTGATGTGTCTATTGTGTGCCCTAAAATTCCACTAACTAACTTACTAACTAACTAACTAACTAACTAACTAACTAACTAACTAACTAACTAACTAACTAACTAACTAACTAACTAACTAACTAACTAACTAACTAACTAACTAACTTACTAACTAACTTACTAACTCACTAACTAACTAACTAAATAACTAACTAACTAACTAACTAACTTACTAACTAACTAACTAACTAACTAACTAACTAACTAACTAACTAGTCTACGTAAGGGAAAACTACAATAAAAGGCTCTTCTTTGTGCTTCACAGTACATCTGAAAGGATCGTTCATCTCCTCGCAGCCTTGTTCCCAGTCTGGACTCGGGGTAGAATTTTGTTCTCTGCTGATTATACAAGGCGAGAAAACACGCAAAGACTATCTAAAAAACACCACCAAGACGTAGAGGCCCGTATTTTACTCTCCCAAACTAGAAGCCAGCTCTAGTATTCCTGGTTGTTGGGGACCCCTCCACTAAACGACCCTCACCGTCGACGACGAAAGCTACCCTTTTTGAGTCTGGGGTATAATTTGCCACAGATCATTCATCGATTGATTGATGAAAACGAGAAGAGTTACAAAGATCATCTCGCAAACATCAGCTATATTCTACTTCTAAACCGAGAGGCAAAATCTGGCTGTCGTCGTCGTGGACCCATCCCCTCTCCTCGACATCCTCCCCACCGACGATACGAACGATGACAAAGATGATGACGACCACGATGAGAGCACCCCCCCCCCCCCACTGCCTTTGGATGGATCTGTCCAGCATAGATCTTTCCTTCTCACATCCCCAAGGCTAGAGTGGCTCATTATGAACTAATGGTTGAACCAAATAAAGTACACAAGATAAAATTTAAGCTCTGGCGTACTTGTCTTCGGGAAATAACCCACTCCACCTTCTCACCCCTACGACATCAACGACAACGACGACACGGACGATGACAAAGACGACGACCGGAACATGAGATACCACCTCCTGCCCTACCCATCTCATGCTCTTGGCAAGATTCTTCTAATCTAGTCTTAGTTTAACGCTTCAATAAAACAAATAACCTTAACAAGCTTCGTACAGCTTTGACATACCGCTGTGACAGGACACGAGGTCGGCACCTTCAAGGCCACCATGATTGCCAGGGCGTCTGCATGGAACGCAGTCCTCTCTCTGCAGCCCTCAGCTGTGCCTTGGAACACATACGCTGGCATAAGATCGTTGCGCTTCCTGATTACGTATTTCATCTGAAAACAAACATCATAGTATATGCAAACAAATCTTTCGACTGCAGATCAGTGTTAACTGAAGAGGGCCAAACTATCGAGTTTGGTAATTGTGAACGGAAAGCCCATACTCAATGTTTAACATTTGCCTGATGCCGCCTGATGAAAACCTTGGACAAAACTTTCAGTTGGGATTGCCGGTGGCTAGAATCGAACCTCCGACCTCCTGAATCAGAGTCTCGCGCGTTAAACGCATGAGCTTCCTCAGTAAGTAACATAACTATGGCTTATGATTCTATTAATTATTTAAAGAGTTTATCAATAATTTTTAAAAGATATAGGCCTACCACCAAAGTTATTTTTATTTGACTTCTTTTCATTTGCTTCTGTCGTACGAAGTGTTTTCGTTTATATATTAAAAATATTGAAATTCTTACATCAACCTATAAAATGAGGAAACATTGAAGTTAGAATTTACTTTGCAAGTGCTTAAACTTAAAAAAATCAATTTAATTTTATAATCCAGTCGCAATTTCAAAATGAAAGTTGGGATAAATTATCACATAGAAAACAAAAGCGGTACTATGAAGTGACATATTATTATCACGTGATGCATTGCGTCAGTCAGTAGATTATATTGTGTTGTACCGTGACATTGGTGTAGGCGGCGTACTCGACACATCCACTTGGAATCAGCTTGCAGTCGTCGCTGAGTGACACGCTGAAGTTGGTCAGCGTGACACTCTGAGTTTCTGGTTCACACGCCGCAAGTTTGTTCACAACAATTTCATAACCATCCTGCAACACAAATAATTTAAAATTTAAATTATTACACTTTATTTTAAAATATTATTTTCAGATGGGGAAAAATTTCTTCGTAATTATGGAGTGGTCACATGTGTTAACGTCCAAACCCATCCCCACGTCAAGCCCAACACACACTCACAAATAAACAAAATTAACACACACACAAACATAAACATAAACAACACACACAAACAAAACACAAACACATAAACAAAACAAAACACATTAACACAAACACAAATAAACACGTGCATACACACCGTCAAACATGCAAACGCACTCACTCGCGCTCACACACATTTCGCAAACATGCTCAAAGATAATACAATATACAAAACATGTACGACTGCGATATATCTAAGAAATACTCACGCAAGCTAAAGTTGTTGCAACTTGAAGCCCTAAAACGAAAGCTATAATTGTCCCGACACTCAACATGGTGGTAAATCGTTGAGCTGTTTGCAGTTGGTGACAGTGTTTTCTAAAAGTAGAGTGAATACTATCTAGCTTATTTCATGCTGTCAATTATCCCGTGTCGACGTATGCGATATCCGGTTCATGGAATTCATATCCCCATAATACCACACATAATATTCCCCACCACATACATCTCTACATCGCATGAAATACATTCTATGCTTGTTATGTCGCAATTACTGTTTTTACTATAGTTGAAATTGCTGCTATCTTTGCATCGTTTCAACGAACTGATAAAAAGTCACAAATTTCATCCATCTATTGTTTGTTAAGCGATAACCGACTACTTTGACAATTGTATTAATTTTATTTTCGAAATAAACTAAAAGCACTTCCGCATAACAGTATACACGTTATAGAGCATATCCATACTTACCCTATTTGCTCACTCATTAAGCAAAGAACTTGATGCCAACGAGCACAAAGAAGAAGTATCTTTGTTCATGGCTGTACGTACTTATATTCGTATACCATAACAATATCAACATATCTTAAAATAAATATTTCTCCCACAGCACAGCAGGTTGGCGTTCCCATTCAAACTATGAGTGGTAGCGGTACGCAAAATAAAACTGCACTTTTTGAACACGGATTGCCGCTTTGCACAGTTGTAGGTAGGTGGGACCATTAGTAATATTTAAGGATGTGTAGGCACTCGAAATTCCCTTAGAATTGAAAATGGCTGCCATTTTACAAAACGATGTCTTCAGATACAAATATTCTTCAGCGGTGTCTAATAATCCATTGTTGGTATCGTTTTCATATTTCCGACTCGAGTAACCCAAAAATAAGGTCTTAACAAACATCTGTGTGAAATTGTAGAAGTTTCACACGTATTTGATAGTATTTTCAAGAAAATCTTCTTAGATTGGGTACTACGTAGAAAATCCCTTACACTACCCTGTAAATGTAAGGAAATAAAATTAATTTTTAAACAATAATTTTGGCCTTAGAGATAATGAATCATAATGTATATGTCGTTTATTAGATAAGGAGAAGGCTTTCAATTAGTCTTCTAATTTTTTCATGTGTTTCGCATGCGTAATGGCCGCCAATAAATGTCAAAAGGTCGTTCAAACTCAACTGAAACAGACTTTGTCAACATGATTTTAAAGAGGATAATAACGGTACATCTATAAAATGAATGTTGCTGTGCTTTTCTTATATTATTAATCTGCACTGTAAACAGGGCCTAAAGTAAGGACTATTGGAGGACTCTGGATTTGAGGGGTAGGCCAAAGGTGCCTAGATTACAACCTATAGGCATACAAAAAGGCCTATTGACATTGATAATCTGGAAGAATGGCTGTACCATGGACTAAAGCTTGGTTTCCATGCCTGCAGCAAGGTCTGCGGTAACCAATCAGGAGGCTGCGGCACTATGTCACTGGGGGGTATAGTCAATGACGTAAATAGGCTTTGCGTAGATTATGTCATTGGGAATAGTAGTATCTACTAGGGAAACGCCAAAGTCGTTGTTAGACGAGTGAGTAAGCCATATGTTGAGTACCCGGTAACATTACTTTTTTCCCCTACCTTCGGCCTCCCTAGCCTATCATAGGCTAGAGTGGCGCATTATGGCCTTACAGTTGACGCGCCCTTACACCAACTAAACTTTAAAACCCTATTATTTATACGAATATAATTATCAAACTTACCTAAATATGCAAATGTTGCCGGGTACTTAACACATGACTCGCTCACTCGTCTCACAACGACTTTGGCGTTTCCCTAGTCTGGTTGGCCAAGGCGCCCTTATAGCCGAAATGTGGGAGACGTGGGTTCAATCCCCTGGTCGAAAAAGATTTTGTAATTTCTGGATAGTATTTTAAAAATTATTAAACATGTTTTGAAATGCATATAACGCAGTGTAGTCCATCATCTGTGACAATACTATGGAAATCATAGCCAGTACAAAATACGAGAAAATATTGCAAGGTTTACTCAATCTACGAGCGGAATTTGGGGGTACCTTGACGTTCAACATTCGATAGACCTTGCATGAGCACGGCATTTCACAGCCAGGTAAATAACAAACAAAAATATTTTTTCTCATTGTCGTTAAATAGATTTCTGTACATTGGCAGTCTATTTTTCAGTTTATTATTTCTTGTAGGTTTAAATCAAAATGGATTGTGCTCATTTTGTTAGCAGTTCTAAGTTACCTGGTCACGGATGTCTGTTTAAAATTTCAGCTCAATCTATTTGGCCGTTCGGCCGTATGAGCCCGGACAAACAGACAGACAGACAGACAGACATTTAACATACAGACAATGGTCACGGCCAAGGCCCGATCGAGTAGCGTTAGGAAAAAGACTACGTTCGCTGCGCTCACTCGTCTAATTATGCTTACTGCCATTCCGCGCTGACAAAAAGCAGTGCAACACTGCCAAATAGATTGGTATATGTATACAAGTAGGCTGTGGATACCTGTGGATACCAAGGAGGTATGAATAATGTAAGGAGACAGCATGCACTATCTGTGGCTGTACAAATGAACGTGGCCGTTTTGAACGTCTGATCCAGTCTGATCGCAGTATTTGCTGCTTCTCGTTGGTGCTGACCAATATGGCGGCTACTAAAACATAGAGTTTTTCGCAGTTTTACTGCTTCTCGTTGGTGCTGACCAATATGGCGACTACCATGAGTGGCACTGAAACAGCTGGTCATATACTTAATACATTGATAATAAGTCCTGTATTAATATGAGAATGAATAATAAAGAGGTGAAATATAATTTTTATTGATGTGCTCCGTTTTTGTTTGTTTTGAAATGTTCATAGCTTTGACAATGAGCTTTAATAATACTGACGACCTTGCTTTGGGTTTGAGGCTCTCACCGACCACCATTGTCGTTCTAAGTGGCTACAGTTTTGATGACGTCATGCTGCCTCCTTATATTATTCATACCTCCTTGGTGGATATACCCATGTTCATTGCCTTGTTCACACTGGAATAGATTGGGATATGTATACAAGTAGGCTGTGGATACCCTTGTTCACACTGGTGACAATCATGAACGAATTGTAAAAATTAGCACGCTTGTGAATATTTTACAGATATACAATATGAAGTGTTTGATATGACTCAAAATTTCTAAATTATTGCATACTAGTGGTATGCATCGAATTGATCGTACCGTACTATATTACCGACGCTAAAATAAGGTGAAACATGCCAAGGGAATCTTAGTTTATCATGAATCCCAGACGATAATCCATACTAATATGGAAGTTATATCGGCCTACCCCCTTCAATATTCCATGTGATCGTATTGATGTTTTTAAATTTTCCCCCATCAACCGAATTCAAGACACCTTCAACAAATTATCATTGATACAGAAATTGACATCAACCACACGAAACTATTCATTTAAAGCAGCCTTTTATGCCAGTTTACCAATATGACTCTCTTATCTCTCTTATCACCTTATCACATTCTCATCCGTTTTGTACTTTTAAACCTCAGTTCTTTTTTCATTCACCTCGTTTTTTCATCCGTTTTTAAAATCTATACTTTGTTATTTAAGTTTTTATTCTTGTATTTGTTGTATTTTTTAATTTTATAGTATACTTGCTCGTGTATTTACTGATTGATATAACGTTTTTGTATTGTTTGTTTTTTGATTGATTAGTTTTAGTTACACGACACTTCACGACACGGTGCAGATCTTGGTGGTAATAGCAAATACACTAGCGAGGCCCTGGTGGACTGATGTGGAGAAGGTGTAACAACCTGTTGTTAGTGAAACTCTCAAAGCAGGAGCGAGGGAAGTAGTTTTCCCACCTTCTCTCTTCCCATCAGATCGACTTGCCTCTGTTACTAATAATTCTTGTCTTCCGAGAAGTGTGTTTTAAAGAATAACTCGGAATGTAATACAGTTCTCGACGGTACTGACAGTGTTGGCTCGCGCGACTCTGATTGGGGAGGTCTCAGGTTCTAATCCAGTTGAGACCGGCAATCCTGTCTGAAGGTTTTTCCGAGGTTTTCCTCAGTCATTAATGCGAATGCAAGGGCATGAGTCCTCTTAAATACCCCTCGGACATCCCTTCACAATTGTCCTATCCGCAGTATACCAAGTTAGTCACTGGTTAAATCTGATGTGTATACACCCTACAGCGGGCATCCTACAAAAAACAAAATACCCACGTTATGAACCTCGAATACGAATAGACTGTACTCTCAGAAATAATAGAGCGAAATAACCTTCAGACTGAATGGAAGCTATGCCTTCTTCATTTTGGCTTAATTTTGCAGCACTCGGTCAAAGAGCGTAGGCGGACCCTCTAACGGGAACAGTGGTTCACGTTTGTGTTTTCAATGATTTTCTTGACTCTCGCCCGAAGGTTTACCGAATATGTAATGTACGTACACGTATTCGTACGTACGTAAATACGTAAACATGAATCGAAGTAATACAAACACATATTATTATAATGAACTGTAGAAAAACAAATTTTGAAATAATAATATATTACAACGGTGCACAGTGTATAATAAGACACCAATCTCTTTTCAAATAGTGTAATCAAATTGTAAAATGAAATGAATTCAAACTAATAAAAGAGGACTAACGAAAAATTAGATAAAAAAAAGAAAAAATCCCTACGAACTATCTGAATTCTTATACTAAGAAAACGCCAAGGTCGTTGTTAGACGAGTGAGCGAGTCATGTGTTGAGTACCGGGGAACAAATAGGGTTTTGAGTTTAAGTTGGTTTCTGTTCATGAAGGATTTTACATATTAAATTGATGAACTTTAGGAACATTTCTGAAACTACTGGTTCGATTAGTCTGAAACTTTCACATGTTATAGTCTGTGGTCTAATTGATAACGTATGCCTCAACGCAATTTGTAGTATTAATAGTTTTTTTAAATGAAGTTTTTCGAGGAATGGTTTTTTTGCTACATTTTTACCGAAGAAAAAAATCCAAACAGACAAATTTTCATTGCACAATGTTCTCTGAGGCATTATACTACCATCACAGTGGCCAGAAAATTTCAAGGTGATAGCTCCCATAGTTTAAAAGTTGTGTTAAAAGCCACACAAAATTACCATTCCCGGGAAATCAACTTTTAAGTTGAAGTAACATAGGCATATTGACTTACTTCTTTCATTTTCAATGCATTCCTGCTCCATAACTGTAATATTCTATTTTTCTTTTAAATAATTTATTTTACTTATTTTATTTTTTTAAAGAGTTTTATTTTAAAACAAAAAAGATTACAAGTTACAACCATGGGCGATGTTGTATAACTGTGTGTGTCTACTACAGATAGTAGACTGTTGCTCGCGAAGAGTATTTTTTATTTTAAATACTTACAAAAGCCTCAACCTACATAATTACATCAAAACAATCACAATGCAACAAAGAAATATAAAATTTAATAAAAAAATGTCAACCAAAAATAAAATTCTTCATGAACAGGTTGTCTTAAGGGCGCGTTAACTGTAAGGCCATAATGCGACCTCTGTCTTTCCTATGATACGCTAGGGAAACCTTAGGTTGGAGGGGGAAACCTAACCTAGGGAATGTTAGCGGGTACTCAACACATGGCTCACTCACTCGTCTAGCGACGACTTTGGCGTTTTCCTAGTCTATCGCAATATTGCAACAATTTAATGATGATACTATTTTGGTCTTCACTTTTTAATCTCTAAGCTAAGTAAAAATACAAAATAAATGCATAAACTTTTTTATTTATCATTCACATAATATAGGCCTAGGTTCTATACCTATAAAGAATTAAGACATCTCTAACCAATCCACAAGACCTTGATGTTGATTTCATCCTCATGGGCCTAAAGGCCTATGCAACAAACAAATGAATGACCACGTTAGAAATCAATGAGGACATTATAGTAACAGGGTACGTTATCCACTGATAACATCTGTACTTCCACCTGGGCCCTCGTAGCATCTACAATGTGGACAACAACTTTGCCTCGAGTGGCGTGAATGGAAAAAACAAAAAAAGTATTTAGAGATGTAGGCCTAGGCTTTAACAATTTGGTTTTGTTGATTTAACTCAGCGAAAAGCGTTCAATTTCCTACGAGGTAAAGGGATCTTTCGGAAACTTTCCCGCATGACAAGTTTCCGCATCTTTTTCTTGAGTGGAGTCAGCCAATTGATTCCAGCTAGTTGTGGGCAAATCACAAGTTCCTTTGGAACTTTGGATTTTTCTCTTCGGTAAAAATGTAGCAAAAAAAAACATTTCTCGAAAAACTTCATTTAAAAAAACTATTAATACTACAAATTGCGTTGAGGCATACGTTATCTACAGTTTATCCCACCATATCCTGAGCCCGGCGTTTTAGGGATCAAAGAAACTAGGATGTCGCCTGCTCTATTATGAAAGGTTGTAAACCCGTCCGAATTTGACGGGAAGGATGGGCCTCTCCGTAATAACAAAGTACAATCACATCCGATGCAAGTTGGTTGCAACCTCCCGAGTATCGAAAACCACTTGTATGTAGGCCTGGGTTTAGTGGTTTACTCTTCTTGCTGCACCTACATTACTATAATGCCGCGCAAGATCAACGTTTCAATTACACTCGCTCCATCAAAATCATCCCCATACAGGATATAGGGCCAAGGTCACACTGGACGTGACTTTACTGCTCTGCGAAGTCCACTTCAGCTGTCAAACTGTGATACGTTTACAATGCGACCACCACAGCCTGCGCCCTTTGAACCCACAAAAACGCCGGGCTCAGGATATGGTGGGATAAACTGTAGGTGCCCGTTTGGGCGCCGCAGCCAAGCCGTGGCGCGCTACACACTCAAGCACCTTATACACCAAGCAGAGTTGGGGTAATTTCGAGGTGTTACCTAGCCGTCATGTAACGTGATGTGAACTTGAAAACTATCACAATCGAGGGGATTTAGGTACATGACAACACATGCAAAATTTTATTGGGGTACGACCATTCCTTCTTGGTGGAAAAATGGCTTGAAACATGCTCAAAATCACTTTAAGGATGTTAGCTACTGCTACTGCTTTTGCTACTAACATCTAATTCGTCAGTTTCAATCGGCCCGCGATTCTGACCAGACGGGTGGGGCTACAATGTTCATATTTTACATGAACATTAAGGTTATAGTAATATAGTCTCTTTTGAAAAAAAAAAGTTGAAAAAGTTTGCTGGAAGGCTTCCAAATAAAGGTTTAAAAATAAGCCTTAAACACTAGGCATACAATCAACAAGTAACTATAGTTACTTGACACGGCTTGTTGACGGTATAAGCAGAGTTAGGCGGGAAAGTGCGATACGTAAACAAATAGCGGACATTTAAAATTTTGCTTCTATGTGTGAAACGAGAAAAGTTGTCATTATACTCTCATAAAACAAATCAGAAACCGTCCCTGACCTAGGCCCAGATGTAGAAAATTATTTATAATACAACAGTGTAGGTCTAAAGTTCCATTAGGCTATAGGACTAGATAAAATTAATACTTACATTACATGTTTGACAAGCCTAGCCAACCCTAGGCCAGCACAACCTTGTTCTGACACACTTCCCGCACAACTAACTAGTTTTGATTACTAAAAGCCTAATGCAGATAAACAATAGTATGATTGTCCACCTAGGCTATACAAAAATGTTCGGAAATAATACACATATTCTTTTCTTTTTAGCCATGTTTAGCCATGATCAAAGTCAGCTTGCTGCTACACACAATGTCGAAGCAAGGTGTCGAATATGAGCTTGCTCATCTGTTTGTTTACATAATTGCAACAATCAAATCATTTCATGCAACTCGTCTTTCGATTGGCCCGCGTTTATGAAGGCACTGCCATCTAGAATAAATATAGAACGTTTTCGAGCTCTTTGCTACGCAAATCTTTTTTAAAGTGTCTGGATTTCGTGGACCTCACCCCACGTGAATAACAGCAATACTCTTTCAACTCACAACCCATGACGTTTTCCACGATACCGTTCAAGAATACCAATTCCTTCGAAAACGAAAACGACTTCGTTTTCAAATTGCGTTTTCAACTCATCTCCCACGAACTCAAGAATTGGGGTCCAGTCCTTATACCGTCGTTATATCATGGTTATACCACCTATACCCAGGATGTACATGAATCCGGGTCTAGATATTTTACATCCTATTGTTATCGCTAATACCATAGAAATTAAATCAACTTTGATAAAATTATTATATTTTAACAAATAATTTTGCAATGGAACTTTAAAAAGTAATGAGATCACACACATAAAAAAACTTGTAGAAATACAGCCAAACCTTACAAACTCAAAAGAAATGAGATATAAAAAAAGGGCCAAGCTCATCTACCCTTCCACATTTGCGCATTCTTAATTCATAAACGTACAGTGTCCCATAACAGCATCCTCGAAAAGCTTGGCAAAATAAAATTTGCATGTTATTACGTTTAAATTAATCAGAAAAAAGAACTTGGATGAACTATTACGTTTAAATTGATAATCGCAAATTCTATTTTGCCAAGCTTTTCGAGGATGCAGTTATGGGACACTGTACGTTTATGAATAATTAAGAATGCGCAAATGTGGAAGGGTAGATGAGCTTGGCCCTTATTTCTAGATCTCATTTCTTTCGAGTGTGTAAGGTTTGGCTGTATTTCTACAAGTTTTTGTTATGTGTGTAATTAATTAGACCACAACTATAACATGTAAAATTTCAGGCTAATCGAACCAGTAGTTACCGAGATAAATGTTCCTAAATTTCATCAAATTAACATGTAAAATCCTTCATGAACAGAAACCAACTAAACTCAAAACCCTAGTAATTACTCAACACATGACTCGCTCACTCGTCTAACAACGACTTTGGTGTTTTCTTAGTATAAGAATTCAGATAGTTCGTAGGGATTTTTTCTTTTTTTTATCTAATTTTTCGTTAGTCCTCTTTTATTAGTTTGAATTCATTTCATTTTACAATTTGATTACACTATTTGAAAAGAGATTGGTGTCTTATTATACACTGTGCACCGTTGTAATATATTATTATTTCAAAATTTGTTTTTCTACAGTTCATTATAATAATACGTGTTTGTATTACTTCGATTCATGTTTACGTATTTACGTACGTACGAATACGTGTACGTACATTACATATTCGGTAAACCTTCGGGCGAGAGTCAAGAAAATCATTGAAAACACAAACGTGAACCACTGTTCCCGTTAGAGGGTCCGCCTACGCTCTTTGACCGAGTGCTGCAAAATTAAGCCAAAATGAAGAAGGCATAGCTTCCATTCAGTCTGAAGGTTATTTCGCTCTATTATTTCTGAGAGTACAGTCTATTCGTATACGAGGTTCATAACGTGGGTATTTTGTTTTTTGTAGGATGCCCGCTGTAGGGTGTATACACATCAGATTTAACCAGTGACTAACTTGGTATACTGCGGATAGGACAATTGTGAAGGGATGTCCGAGGGGTATTTAAGAGGACTCATGCCCTTGCATTCGCATTAATGACTGAGGAAAACCTCGGAAAAACCTTCAGACAGGATTGCCGGTCTCAACGGGATTAGAACCTGAGACCTCACGAATCAGAGTCGCTCGAGCCAACACTGTCAGTACTGTCGAGAACTGAATTACATTCCGAGTTATTCTTTAAAACACACTTCTCGGAAGACAAGAATTATTAGTAACAGAGGCAAGTCGATCTGATGGGAAGAGAGAAGGTGGGAAAACTACTTCCCTCGCTCCTGCTTTGAGAGTTTCTTCGACACTAGAAGAAGGATAGATAGCTGATAGTATTTTATCAGTGGGACGCCTGCCCAGGGTGCAATTTATGCATCATCCAATTCGGGCCCCGGATCCACAAAGAGGAGTTAACTTAAAACTGAGTTAATTTAAGGAGTTAGATGTTCTAAACTCCCATTTCGGTACCTACCAACAATTCAACAAACGGTAGTTATGCATTTTTCGGTGTTTTAACTATAAAATTTCACCTCTGCTATTTATTAGGGGTAAAATTTGTACGCTTAAAATGGGCTAAGAACAGATTACTCAAAATAAACTCCGAGTTTGTTAACTCCTCTTTGTGATTGATTAATTGATTGGATATTGCATAAAGTCTCATATTAATGCACTTTGGCTATTCGAGACAATGAGTGGTGATAGATGAGGATGAATTATGAACAGAAGGGAGGAGGAGAAACCCGGTACCGGCATGTAGCCTACTACTTTCGAAAAGTACCAAGGGGACCAACGGCTTAACGTCCCATCTGAAAGAACGGTGTAACCTTGACAGTCATAAAGGTTCCTCTACTAATCCATACTGACGAGCAGACGTCGAGGAGAACGAAGCCGTTACACTAGCTCTCGAACCCTCCGTCTGGTCAAACCCAGCGGTATACGTGAGTTGCCTCTTTGTGGATCCAGGCCCTGGTGGCGAACTAGGTATGTTGAGGATAGGACATTGTGAAGGAACATCCGAGGGATGTTTAAGATGACTCAATCCCTTGCATTCGCATTAACGACTGAGGAAAACCTAGGAATAAACCTTCAGCCAGGATTGCCGGTCTCGACTGGATTCGAACTCGAGACCTCCCTAATCAGAGTCGCGCGCTTAGCACTCGAGCCAACACTGTCAGTGAGGATTGATAGATTAGTACTTTGAATTGATTCGAACAGTTAATACAGAATACACGCATTAAAAAACAGTATCAGGTAGTATTAAATCAGGAAGTAAGAAGAATAAAAAGAAAATGTGTTTTTTTACCTAAGAGTATAGTTATAACTCTACGACATACAAACAAATTAAAATTTACATAGCTGTAGAATGAATTAAATTACGAGATAAAAAAGAGGTTATACACCATATTATTGAAATTAACAATGTCATATCATAAGTATAATATATTTCGGTAATTCCAAATTTGATTAACTAGGCCGCTTCGCGAACGCTTTTTCCAGTCGCGTTGATGGATGAGCTTTTTTTGGAATATTTCTGTCCAATGATTACGTTTTATGTGGAATCTCCTTAATTTTTCTATAGTTACTTGAAATTACTTGTTAATTATACACCTGTAAAAGGCTTATATTTAAACCTTTATTTCTATGAATTTTGACCAATTTTTTTTCAAGAGGCACTACATCACCATAATCTTTATGTCAATGTAAAATATGAACGTTGTAGCCCCACCCGTTTGGTCAAAATCGGCCCAAATATCACGAAAATATCGTATTAAAAACCGGAGAAAAAATCGTAAAAGTACGATTTCTATAAGAAATATTTTTTCAAATGTCTCTAAAATCATAAAATATATGATTTCAGTGATTTTAAACGTTCCTATAAAGTTTCATCAATATCGGAGTAGCCGTTTGCCAAATATCACGAAAATATCGCACTAAAAATCGAAAAAAAATCGTAAAAGTACGATATTTATGAGAAATATTTCTTTGATTGTACCCAAAAACAATACAGCTCTAAGTTCAGAAATTTCGAAGGTCCCCTCCAATTTTCATCAAGATCGCATATGCCGTTTGCCCGGTAGAGAGCGAACAAACAGACAAAAAACTAACAAAAACAAAACACCCGAGCTATTTTTCTTGGGGTAACGTAAGTAAAAAACAAACAAAAAACACAAAGTCAAATTGAAGTCTTCGCTTCGCTCATCCAAAAATGCCTATACTGAGTCCGTTCTTACAGCTCTTGGAAATTTGACAGATTTTATTGATTTGCTTCTTCTATTAAAATTTAAAATTTATGTACGTATGTCGGATAGTAACGTAAATTATTTTTATGTTCATGTTAATAAGACTAGGAAAACGCTTAAGTCCCGCCGCGTTGATGGATGAGCGTTTTTTTGTAAGTTTTTTGTTTGCGTTTTTTGCGTTTGTTTGCACTTTTTCTTTGCAAGTGCTTTTTGAATGCATTGTAGGTGATTGTTGTCAAGTTTCTATTCCCTAGTAAAATATTTGGTTGCCAATGGTTGCCAAGTGGTCACAACAGGTCACCAATTAGTTCACCAACTGATGCCAAGTGATCGCCAAGTGATCACCAACAGCAGCCAAATGGTCGCCAACAGGTCGTTTTTGTGTCAAAATACTGCATTGCAGAGTTGGTGACCCGTTGGCTGCCTTTTGGTGAACGTTTGGCTGTCATATATTTCTTTTGAAATTTCGGTGGCGACCCTTGTAATCACTTGGTAACCTGTTGGCGATCAAAAATAAGCCTTGGTGATCTGTTGGTGACCGTTGCGACCGTTTGGCATAAAAATTTTCTACCAGGGTTGTTACTTGTTATTTGGTATTATAAACCTCAAAAAACTCATATTAAAACCTTTAATTCTATGAATTCTGAATAACTTTTTCATTTTTTTCTTTCAAAAGGTACTACAGCACCATAACCTTAATGTCAATGTGAAATCTGAACGTTGTAGACCCAACCGTTTGCTAAGAATCGGCCCAAATGTCACGAAAATATCGCACTAAAAATCGAAAAAAATCGTAAAAGTACGATATTCATGAGAAATATTTCTTCGATTGTACCCAAAAACAATACACCTCTAAGTTCAGAGAAAACGAAGGTCCCCTCCAATTTTCATTAAGATCGCATATGCCGTTTGCCCGGGATCGAGCGAACAGACAGAGAGAAAAAAACAAAAAAAAAAACACCCGAGCTAAATTTCTTTGGGGGTCAGTGAAATATAAGCTTTTCCAACTTTTTCTTTCAAAGGGTACTACATCACCATAATCTTAATGTCCATGTATAATATGAACGTTGTAGCCCCACCCGTTTGGTCAGAATTGGCCCAAATGGCACGAAAATATCGTACAAAAAACCAAAAAACTAATATTAAAAACTTTATTTCTATAGATTCTGGCAAACTTTTTCCACTTTTTCTTTCAGAAAGCAATATATCACCATTACTTTAATGTCAATATGAAATATGAACGTTTTAGCCCCACCGTTTGGTCAGAATCGGCCCAAATGTCACGAAAATATCGCACTAAAAATCGAAAAAAATCGTAAAAGTACGATATTCATGAGAAATATTTCTTCGATTGTACCCAAAAACGTAGCAAGTCTAAGTTCAGAGATTTCGAAGGCCCCCTCCAATTTTCATCAAGATCGGATATGCCGTTTGCCCGGTAGAGAGCGAACAAACAGACGGAAAAAAAAAAAAAACACCCGAGCTAAATTTTTGGGGGGTCGGTGAAATTGAAGTCTTCGCTTCGCTCATCCAATGACTGGGCGGACTATAGTTTATATTGCAATATTATTTTATTATTTAATTGAATTACAAATCAACAAGAATAAATTGAAAACTCTAAGCTACTCATTAGAGGAAAGGTTTTAGGTCTTGGAGGGTTACTTAAAGGTAAATTGTCTCTACTCTCATAATTATTTAGGTAAGGCATGTCCGAAGATATATGGGGGGGGGGGGGTGAAGATGAGGAAAAAACGCCTTATTTACGTTCTGATACTGAAAATTAATGTGGCTGAGTGGATAGACTCAAATACGAATAAAATGTTATTTATAACTAGGAAAACGCTAAAGTCCCGCCGCGTTGATGGATGAGCTTTTTAAAGGTTTTAGTTTGCGTGGGATAACTTTACTTTTGCAAGTGCTTTGTTTTGCTGCCTACGCATTGTAGGTGAATGTTGTCAAGTTTCTTTTGTTTCTTGTCAATTGGTATTATTTACCGTAAAAAACTTATATTAAAAGCTATATCTCTATGGATTCTGGCTAACTTTTTCAAACTTTTTCTTTCAAAAGGTACTACACACCATAACCTTAATGTCCGTGTATAATCTGAACGTTGTAGCCCCACCCGTTTGGTCAGAATTGGCCCAAATGGCACGAAAAAATGGCACAAAAAATCAAAAACTTATATTAAAAGCTTTATTTCTATAGATTCTGGCTAACTTTTTCAATTTTTTCTTTCAGAAAGCAATACATCACCATTACCTTAATGTCCATGTGAAATATGAACGTAGTAGCCCCACTTGTTTGGTCAGAATCAGCCAAAATGTCACGAAAATATCGCACTAAAAATCGAAAAAAATCGTAAAAGTACGATATTCATGAGAAATATTTCTTCGATTGTACCCAAAAACGTAGCAAGTCTAAGTTCAGAAATTTCGAAGGTCCTGTCAAATTTTCATCAAGATCGCATATGCCGTTTGCCCGGTAGAGAGCGAACAAACAGACAAAAATACAAACAAAAAAAAAAAAAAAAAAAACAAAAAAAAAACACCCGAGCTAAATTTTTTGGGGGGTCAGTGAAATTGAAGTCTTCGCTTCACTCGCTTCGCTCGCTACGCTCATCCAATTACTTGAAAAAAAAAATGCTCAATGTTTCTCTAGGGCCCAGGCAACGAACTCCTGCCCTTTGCATCATTGTTCTTACCCACTCGACCAATGTCATGGTGTGGTTTAAGTTCTACTATCGCTAAAAATTCGGTAATATAGTATAGTTAACCATAGATGGCAGTCGTGTCAACTCGGTATCCAGGATAATAGTTCCAGCCTAAACCAACAGAGCGCATGTCTTCTTATTTTATACACGAATCGGCAATAAAATTAACTAGGAAAACGCTTAAGTCCCGCCGCGTTGTTGGATGAGCGTAATTGGTGCATTGAGCTGCCATGTGTTATGCGGATTTACTGTTGTTCTGTGAAAAAATCATTACTAAGTTGAAGATATTTTTAAAATTAATTAAATTTAATAAAAAATTAACTTAAATTTTAATTTTTTTTAATGATTCGTAATTTTAAAAAAGGAAAAAATCGTAATATTGAAATTTTCATAAGAAATAATTATTCGATTGCGCACAAATTTTACACGAATATATTAATTCATAATATTAAGGTTCTGTAAAAAAATCATTACATCGGATAAAGCATGTAGGTGTTATAAGCTGGAGAAATTTTAAAAATTGAAAAAAGTCGTAAAATTGCGATTTTCGTAAAAAATATTTTTTGATAACGCTCAAATTTTACACGAATATATCAATTCATAAAATAAAGGTTCTGTAAAAAAAATCATTACATTCGGATAAAGAATGTAGGTGTTTTAAGTCGAAGAAATTTCGAAAAAATCGAAAAAAATCATAAAATTGCGATGTTCAAGAGAATTTTTTTTAGATTGCGCTAAAAAACGTGGCAGTTCTTGGTTTAGAGATTTCGAAGCCCTCCATAAAATTTCATCGCAATCGGAGTATCGGTTTAGCCGGAATCGTGTAACAAACAGACAAAAATACAAAAAAAAGAAGAAAAAAAAAAGAAGAAAAAAACATTTCGGATTTTTTTCTCCAGTGTAGTGAAATGAAATCTTCGCTTCGCTCGCTACGTTCGCTTCGCTCATCCAAATGGAATATAATCAGGATAATAGTTCCAGCCTAAATATAGATGGTAGGCGCGTCAATTCGGTATAATCAGGATAATAGTTCCAGCCTAAACCACCAGAGCGCATGTCTTCTTATTTTATACACGAATCGCCAATAAAATTAAATATAGATGGCAGGCGCGTCAACTAGGTATGGTAGTCGGATAGGGCCTAGATGGATGACAGTGGACGGTGTACTTCCTTACCGACTGCTGCAGCGGCCACCGTCGCTACCACCCAAGGCGGCCTACAATCGGAATGCCGTGTTGGCAGAGTGGTAGCGGCTAGACTTTTAGTTCAAGGTTCAATGGTTCAAATCTTAGTCGGAGCGTTTTTTTTTACATTCTATTCTTATGTTTTTCTAACCAATTACAATTAATGAAACTCCTTTTCGGTGGGAAATCCTTTATATTTTAAATAGAAACGTTAAAGATTTTGTAGTTTTTTTGTTTATGAAAAAAATAATTAATATAACTTATTTTCGGGTGAAAGTCCTTTATATTTAATAGAAACGTTAAAGGTTCTGTAGGTTTTTTTTAACGTCCGCTATTTGCCGTTTCTATTAAATATAAAGGACTTGACACGGAGTTGTATTAATTGTCATCATCCATAAACAAATGAAACCTAGAAATCCTTTAACGTTTCTATTTAAAATATAAGGACTTTCATCTGAAAAGGAGATTTATTAATAATAATTATTATTTTTGTCATCCTTAACAAAAAACCCTACACAACCTTTAACGTTTCTATTTAAAATATGAAGGATTTTCCCCCGAAAAGGAGATTTATTAATTGTTATTGTTATTATTCTGTTGTTTTAATAGAAAAACAAAAGAATAGAATATAAAAAAAATCGCTTCGACTGAGATTAGAACCATCGTACCTGCCAACACGGCATTATAATCATGGGTCGCCTTGGGTGGTAGCGACAGTGGCCGCTGCAGCAGTCGGTAAGGAAGTACACCGTCCACTGTCATCCATCTAGGCCCTATCCGACTACCGTTTTTTACACGAATCGGCAATAAAATTAAATATAGATGGCAGGCGCGTCAACCACCGTCGCTACCACCCAAGGCGGCCCGGAATAGTAGTGCCGTGTTGGCAGGATGGTAGAGGGCTAACCTTTTAATCGAAGGTTCGATGGTTCAAATCTCCGTCAAAGCGATTTTTTTTTATATTCTATTCTTATGTTTTTCTATTAAAACAACAGAATAGTAACAATAACAATTAATGAAACTCCTTTTAGGGGGAAAATCCTTCATATTTTAAATAGAAACGTTCAAGGTTTTGTAGGTTTTTTGGTTCAGGATGACAAAAATAATAATTAGTATTAATAAATCTCCTTTTCAGATGAAAGTCCTTCATATTTTACATAGAAATAGATTTTGTAGGTTTTTTTGGGTAATGAATGGCAAATGTTGTACAAATAAATGCAAATAATAATAATAAATATTAAAAATTAAAAAATTAATAAATCTCCTTTGCGGATAAAAGTCCTTTATAATTTAAATAGAAACGTTAAAGGTTTTGTAGTTTTTTTTTTAACGTCCGCTTTAATGTATATTTACCTAATATAATTAATGAAATCATAATAAAACACAGCAAACAAGTTACCTTGTTAAACCACGCGCCTAACCGCGTGACGCGCCAACTACCTTTATCGACTCCAAGTGTAATCCATCTAGGCCTAAGTCGACACTAACTCGGTATCGTCAGGATAATAGTTTCAGCCTAAACCACCAGAGCGCATGTCGTCTTGTTTCATTCTACAATAAGCTATTGTATCTTCGCGGATTACATGGCTTTGGAAAGTTCCTTATATGGAGTTATGTTATGATCCAGACTTGCCGCTCTGTAAAGTAGTTCTTTACTTGAATGTTGATTATTATAAAATGATCATAAAAAAATACGTCCTGAAATTAAAAAAACTCATCATTGCAAATTCTCATTACTGGATACCTAAAAATAATTAATCATTTGATACAGTAGTCTTGCACACGTAGGCCTATTATACGAGGCTATGTGTGATTTAGGGCAGTAGCTAATATAATCGCTTTACTCGATTGTCAGCCAGTTAATCAATGTAAACTTTCGATCCAAAAATACGAAAAATAAACATATAAGAATAATGAAATTTTATTTAAAACGTTTGTAAAAACAGTCTAGAAAACTCTAGATCATCCGAAATGCTTATTATTTGAACAATAGTGGTAGTATCTTCTGTACAAAGTGCTTTGATTTAAACCACACCTCCCTTCTAGAAGCTTCGTTACGTCATCAATCAAGTTTTCCCGCCAATACGTCTCCACTCTACGAAAAATTGTCAGCGACAGTGGACATGATCTCCGTAAGCCCGTATACCTAGTTGTTGAACCGCTATATTACAGTGAACTTTTATCTTTGTGATTTTGTGTTAATTACTAGTGACGCGTTGTGATGTGCGGTTTTAGTTAAAATCTGTGTTTTAAGTTTTATTATTATCGTCAATAAACGCTATGCTGTGAGTGTGTGTGTGAAGCTGTGGGCCACGCGTACCTAGGCTAGGATGAGTCACTGGCTCGACACAACATTCCTCAGTACTTGGTGAGTCATGCATTGATTACTTGAAGGTTTTTTATGAAAATTATTGTTATTGTTATACATTTGAACATTTTCGTTCTTTTCTAAAACAGACACAGAAAAGCAGAAAATCGTTGGTGGTATTCTAGGACCGAAAAAGTTCTAAAGTGTAGTGATGCCGCAACAATTTGCATAAGAAATAATTAATGCTGCATCTAGTCTCTCTAACTTCATTTCATTTTAGATTTTACAATGCTGAAATAAGCACTTCTTCGGTTTAGGGGCCCCAAAACAATATTTGCTGGGAAAAGTCTAGGTTGGGGGGGGGGGGGGCGAAGCGCCGTGGCGAGGTTTGTACACCTGTTTATAGCAAAGTTAAAGTTTTTGTAGGTATAATAACAGTTTTACGTGATTCTAAAAAGCGTGAAATAAGCATGAGAAACCAAGTTGGGGCCCCTGAACCGAAGAAGTACCCTGAAGTGTGCTATTGGGGGAGGTTTTGGAAGTAGAGAAAGTCCAACGTAGGGCGGCAAGAAGGGTTACGGGAAAGGTTAGGCGGTGGCGGTGGGAAGAGGATGATATGGGGAATGTAGAGAGGGTATGTGACAGTGTCATTGCCATGTTGGGGGAGTTGGGCTGGGAGTCATTGGAGGGAAGGAGAAGGGTGGTTAGGTTGTGCAATATGTACAGGGCAGTTAGGGGAAATAAGGGGTGGGGGGACATCCGCAATAGGCTACAAGAGGGGCTTTAGGTAGGGGGGATCATCCATGGAAGTTCCGCGTCAAGTAGTAAGAACGGATCTGGGTCGGTATGGTTTCATGGAAAGGACTGTTAGGGAATGGAATGACTTGCCGGGGGATATTGTAGGTAGTGGGTCTTTAAGGGAATTTAGATCATTTTTAGGGGGGGACAGTAATTAGGTCTGGGGGGAGTGAGTGGTTGCCACCGGGCGGAAGGGCCCATTTGCAACCGTTAAGCAATGTTATGTTGTTATGTTATGTTATTGTCAAATTTGACCTCTGTTGGCGTAAACGTCTTGAGATTAGAGATATTATTGGATACATACATGTGTGATGTGTGTGTGAAATTTGCTATATTATCACTGTCTAACTGCATTAAAAACTGTCGATATGCGCGTACTAAACAGGTGTTACTTTTCTTTTCATTATGTCTGGGCTGTGACTATGTTAAGTAACAGCTTGCTCATTCCAGTGGTAGTAATAGCCAAGGACAAAAGTGTGCGGTAAGTGTAACATTGAAATCCCTGACAATTGTGCCTGTCTATAGGCACATGTTATTTTTAGTTGTGATGATTATAATTCAAAAGTTTGCCCCCATCTCTGACCCCAGGCTATCTGGGAGACCCCAGATTACGAGTTGTCCCCCACAGGCTTCACCAATCATGCCGCCATCATAGCCATCAGAGGCCTTCATAGGCATGTCATCACATGGGCAATGAGCCCAATGAGTACGCAGAATCTATGTGAGGGAGCTGGGAAACCATGGACTTCATTTTTACATTTTATCGCTAGTGGATATCACGTCAATAATAATGCAGAAGTTAAGTGTGATAACAAACCAAATCTACAAATATTGGAACTGCTTCGGTTGGGGGGGGTCCAAAAGCTTTTTACGATATTTTGTAGGGAATCGTAGGTGAGGGGGAGGGGGCGCGAAGAGCGTATGAATCGGTTAAAAGAGAAACAACACAAGTCACAAAACCAATGTTCTGAGATAATCATCAAAAACCTCCTACGTTGTCAGTTTGCAACTTTTTCCAAAACACTTTTACCTCCAAATGATTTGCGACTGTGCATCTTTGGACGTATAAATTTGTGAATTGTGATTGTTGATTTGTGTGACTTGTGTTCTTTCTCAAGTAAACAAGATCTTCCATCACCGTTTGCTGTCAATTAATGCAGTGACTCGTGTTGTTTCTCAAGTAAACAAGATCTTCCATCACGCTTTGCTTTGCTTTTTGTTTTTTTGCCAAAGGGGTCCATTTCGCCATTTGGTGACTTGTGTTGTTTCTCTTTAACCGATTCGTATGTTTTTTTAATATGTACGGCCTATACTTGGTATTATATTTCATTTAACACCAACGCGCTTCACGCAAAACATCGCAAAGAGCATTTGGACCCCGCCCTCCAACCGAAGGATTACCCTAATATTGTCATGAATCACTAGCTGTATTAGTTTCAAATAAGATAGTGAGGTGTAAGTGTGCGGTCGATTGTACAGGGTCAAACGAACCACAAGTGTCAACCACTCAGCAGTGCGGGTTTGCAACCACACTGAAATCAGTTCTATCTTGACCTTACAAGGTATTCGCCACAGAGGTGCGCAGTGCATACTCTCTCGTAAAAGTTGACAGTTTCCGAAAATAAAGCACAAATGCAAAACAATTTGTATTTAAAGACCAACCACCCAGTCATATAACTGATTTTTAGCGGGGGACTTTTAACCTATAACGGACAGAGGCCACCCTGTCGGCGCCGACGCCATCGACAAGCGAACAGTGGCCAACCAACAACGGCACAATAGTTTCAGGAATTAAAACAGTAGCTACTTCTTTGTGTAAAATTAACTATACATATGCGATTGGCATGCCCCAACTTTACAACACTGTGTTTTGTTCAATAGAAAAAATAAAAAACAACTTCGAATTGATTTTTGTTTTATAATTATTAGTGATTTACATTATTAAAAAAATACTCTTACAGGTGTTATTTCATTCTGTTTTATAAACAAAAGTAAGTTATAAGTAGCGAGGAGTGACGCGGCGTAGGCCTACTGTGCTGAGATGTTGTACTCACTGCAAGGAACCTTACAAGAACATAATTTGAAAAATCCAAAGTAAAATCCAAATCTAAGTAGCCAACATGGCCGTCCAAAGATAGTGAAATGTGCGAGTGTTTGTGTTCAATCTGTGTTTATTATTCTATATAATTGGTATATTTTCAGAGTGGTCAGTATTAATAAATCGTTAATAATGAGTTCTGTTTAATTTAATTCTCATTTGAAGTTGTTTTTTGTTGTTTTTGTTGAAGAAAAACAGTGTTGAAAAGTTGGGGCATGCCAACCGAAGAAGTACCAATACAATTTATCATCGAGATATTTGCAAGTTATCATAAATTAATTTAATATTTACGTGTGTCTGCTACACTGGAGTATCCACGATTTTCTCTTCTATTATGGTGCTTTCATTAAATTTGTTATAAAAATTTAAATACCACAAATTATGTGACCTTTAAATATGTGGGGGTGGGGGGGGGGTGCTTTAGTCGACGAATATTTACTGGCTGTAGATAACACGCAACAGCCTTGTGAGTTGAGCCCAGGCACTGGTGGGTAAATAGTTTGTTGTTTTCTCTCGAATGTAAGTGACTTGTCAGGGAAGGTGTTAGACACAAGCCGGGGATCGAGGCAGGTCTGTGGACTTCGACCACCACACCTGACACAGACGGACTTGCTCATACCGCGTACTGAACCTAGCCTAGCACAATGCAAGGGCGCGCTGACTAATATCATGCCTGATAAGGATTATTGCCAGGGCGTCGAACCATGTCAGAATCAGTCGAGAATACAAATACTGGTTCACGTTAGGGTCATAGGCGTCCGCAGGGGGGGGGGGGGGGGTGGTTGGTGGGGGGGGGGGACCTATTATTTTATTACATAATATTTTGTACCTATTATTTTATTACATAATATTTTGTTGCAGACAAGCACAAGGAATTTTATAATCCTGTTTTAAACCTATATGTTTGTTTTTGTTTGTAATTTTTCGTTGTTTGTAATTTGTATAATTAACCGACTTGACGACGCCTATATTTGTATTTTGTACCAATCTACAGGCCAATAAAACTTTACTTTACTTTACTTTACTTTGACTTGCCCCCGATGATGTAATCTAATATTTGATAGCTATATTTATAACCTTTTTTCAGTTTGATTTTGAGGCAAAATATTAATTGTAATTTGTAACATACAGCATAAAGAAAATTTACTGTGCTTTATACTTTTACGTAGAGGGATCATTTTGACTCAAGATCCATCCAACCATGGATGTATAATTAGTAGTACTGTCATCCAACCCTCTTCGAGGACGGGAACTCCCGAGTTTAGTCATTGCATTTTTATGGGTCTGTCCGCTGACCATTGTATATGTATACTAACTACTAATACCCACGAAAACATAGACTTTCATTGGAAGTAACATCTCAATCACTTCCTTAGCATCACAATTCACAAATATGGCCTACTGTGTCTGGGCGAGGTCTATGGGCATAGTGTATTGATATAGTACTAAAAGGCTCAGCTTGGAGATTGAATAGTTGGGTTGAAATTCGTTGCATTTTTAAATAAATATTAATTGGATGAGCGTAGCGAGCGGAGCAAAGATTCCATTTCACTACGCTGGAGAAAAAAATCCGGAATGTTTTTTTTTGTTGTATTTTTGGCTGTTTGTTAACACGATTCCGGCTAAACCGATACTCCAATTGCGATGAAATTTTGTGGAGGCCTTCGAAATCTCTGAACTTAGAACTGTCACATTTTTTAGCGCAATCGAAAAATAATTTCTCATGAAAATCGCAATTTTACGATTTTTTTTCGATTTAAAAAAAAATTCTTCGACTTATAACACCTACATGCTTTATCCGATTGTAATGATTTTTTCACAGAACCTAAATATATTGAATTAATATATTCGTGTGAAATTTGAGCGCAATCAAAAAATTATTTCTTACGAAAATTGCAATTTTACGATTTTTTTTATTTTTAAATTTCTTCGACTTATAACACCTACATGCTTTATCCGATTGTAATGTAGGTGCCCGTTAGGGCGCCACAGCCAAGCCGCGGTGCGCTACACACTCAGGCACCTTATACAGCAAGCAGAGTTGGGGTGATTTCGAGGTGTCACCCAGCCGTCATGAAACGTGATGTGAACTTGAAAACTATCAAAATCGAGGGGATTTAGGTACCTGACAACACATGCCAAATTTGGTTGGGATACGAGCATTCCTTCTTGGTGAAAAATTGGCTTGAAACATGCTCAAAATCACTTTAAGGAAGTTAGCTCCCTGCTACTGATAGCTACTGCTACGGCCTAATTCGTCAGTTTCAATCGGGCCGCGATTCTGACCAAACGGGGTGGGCTACAACTTCATATTTTACATGGACATTAAGGTAATAGTGATATATTGATATTGATATTTGATATTGATATTTATTGGCTTAAAGGCGTGCTACATAGGGCTATGGAGCCCCTTTAATTGTAGCCAACCTCTAAAATATACATACATAGTACATAGTATGGTTACATATGAAATATACAATTTGATAGGGTCTTTTGAAAGAAAAAATTGAAAACGTTTGCTGGAAGGCTTCCAAATAAAGGTTTCAATATAAGCCTTATACAAGAATATAATCAACAAGTAACTATAGTTACTTGACAATGATCGACTACATTTGCTAAAAGCAAGTCTTTGGGCCACTAGTAATTTTACATCCCATTGTTAATTGGTAATTTCATAGAAATTAAATCAACTTTGATACAATTATCATATTTTAATAAATAATTTTGCAATGGAACTTGAAAAAATACATGCAAACCTTACACACTCAAAAGAAATTAGATCTAAAAAAGGGCCAAGCTCATTCTACCCTTCCACATTTTCGCATTCTAAATTTATAAACGTACAGCGTCCCGTAACAGCATCTTTGAAAAGCTTGGCAAAATAGAATTTGCATGATATTACGTTTAAATAAATTAGAAAAAAGAACTTAGATGAACTATTACGTTTAAATTAATATTGCAAATTCTATTTTGCCAAGCATTCCAAGGATGCTGTTTCGGGACACTGTACGTTTATAAATTAAGAATGCGCAAATGTGGAAGGGTAGAATGAGCAATTGGTCCTTTTTTAGATCTCATTTCTTTTGAGTGTGTAAGGTTTGGCTGTATTTTTAAAGTTTTTATAAATAAATAAAATAAATAAATAAATTTTATTTAGAGTCTACCCACTCAGTTATATAACTGATTTTCAGTGGGGGACTTTAAATCAAAGCGACCAAGCCAACCCTGCAGGCCCCGACGTGTTAATTTTTAGTATATTCGTGTGAAATTTGAGCGTAATCGAATAATTATTTCTTATGAAAATCGCAATTTTATGCTTTTTTCGTATTTAAACAATTACGCTCATCCAACAACGCGCCTGAAAAAGCGTTTGCGAAGCTTCCTAGTTGATAGCTTTTAAATTATTGTTAGAAAATTATTTTTCAAAAGTTGTTATTAATTTTTGTTAAATCTGTGTGATTGCCATACAGAAGAATAATACACAGTTCTCACATAAATAATAAGTTTTAAACGCAGAGTCTCCAAAATGGGAGGTCGTCGGAAGATACCAGCCTCCAACAATCCCGACTGAAGTTTGTTCCTAGAAGGCGAATGCTGGAGGGGGGTCTGTTTTAATGTATATGTTGTTGGTTCTGTTTCAGAGTTGCGTGTTACTCATCGCGATCGTCGACACGGATACAGAATGATCATCGCATTGGAGTGTCATCATAGTCTTCTCCTCAACGACTCAGCGCAGCCGGACGGTAAGTGATATTCGTCTACCAACGAAAAGAGGAAGTAACAGGTATGTGCTTGACTTATATATACTTTTACAGCCCCGAACAAGTTCTCCAATATTTAGGCCCTAAGGCTATGTTGTTGTTGTTGTTGTTTGTGTCGTTGTGGTCGTTCCTTGTGGCATCGGGCTGCTACCTTGATGATAAGGACACTGATAGTCACTCAGATTGTATTCTCCCATACTCGTGTTAGGTGTTTTAGTTGATTATATTATAAGTCACGAAACTCTTACTACTTTAATTTAATGAGTGTAGCGAGCGTAGCAAGCGAAGCGAAGATTCCAGTTAACTACAACCATCACATCATCATTAAACATCCGGAATTTTTTTTCTTTTTTCTTCTTTCTTTTTTCCATTTGTATTTTTGTGTGTCTGTTAACACGATTCCAGCTTAACCGGTAATCCAATTGCAATAATACTTTTGGAGGCATTCGAAATCTCGGAACTTAGAACTGCCACGTAGAACTGCCACACTCCTTAAGAGTGTGTACAACAACTAGACACCAGTAAACAAGACGTGTAGCGCCTGTTTCCGTGCGTGTTAGGGCTCTAGTGACACTCCCTAAGAGTGTGTTTCACCACTAGACACTCGTATACAAGACGTGTAGCGCCTGTTACCGTGCGTGTTAGGTTTCTAGTGACACTCCCTAAGAGTGTGTTTCACCACTAGAACTCGTATACAAGACGTGTAGCGCCTGTTACCGTGCGTGTTAGGTGCTCTAGTGACACTCCCTAAGAGTGTGTTTCACCACTAAAACCCTCGAACTTAGTTTAGAAACGTGTGTGCTTATACTAGATGTAGATTACTTAGTTTACAACGTGTGTGCTTATACTAGATGTAGATTACTTAGTTTACAACGTGTGTGCTTATACTAGATGTAGATTACTTAGTTTACAACGTGTGTGCTTATACTAGATGTAGATTACTTAGTTTAGAACGTGTGTGCTTATACAAGATGCAGATAACTTAGTTGAGAACGTTGCGTGCTTATACTAGATAAAGATTACTTAGGGCTCAAGTGACACAACCTAAGAGTGTGTTTCACCACTAGACACTCGTATTCAAGACGTGTACCGCCTGTTACCGTGCGTGTTAGGGCTCAAGTGACACTCCCTAAGAGTGTGTTTCACCACTAGACACTCGTATACAAGACGTGTAGCGCCTGTTACCGTGCGTGTTAGGTTTCTAGTGACACTCCCTAAGAGTGTGTTTCACCACTAGACCCCGTATACAAGACGTGTAGCGCCTGTTACCGCGCGTGTTAGGTTTTTAGTGACACTCCCTAAGAGTGTGTTTCACCACTAGACCCCGTATACAAGACGTGTAGCGCCTGTTACCGCGCGTGTTAGGTTTCTAGTGACACTCCCTAAGAGTGGGTTTTCACCACTAGACACTCGTTTAAAAGACGGTAGCGCCTGGTCCCGGCGTGTTGGTTTCTAGAGACCCCCTTTAAAGTAAAATAATAATAATAATAAAATAAAATAATAATAATAATAATAATAATTAATAAAATAAAATAATAATAATAATAATAATAATAATAGTAAAAAAAAAAATAATAATAAAAATTTTCAATTCAATTTAATTACAAATGTTTATAAATTTAAAAAAATAATGTTAAATCAATTTTATCTAATTAATGTTTATCAATTTTATTTAACTAATGTTTATTAATTTCTTTCACAAATTCATGCTTATCAATTTACTTTCAATTGTAACTGTTTATTTGTTTTGTTTTTTGTTTTTTTATAATCGTAATCCAACTGTGCAGCATTGTTTAGGTTTGTTACCTTGTTGGGTAGTATTTACCTTTTCGGCAAATAAATTTAAGATGTTAATTAATCTCAAATTAACAACTAATAAAAAGGATTTATTTAGTTTGCACTTTCCTTGCTCTGCTTAAGATTCTGAATCAAGGCGAACTCGTTATTAAAAAATTATGTTTAAAAGCACAATATACCGTAAAAATGGTTAGATTTTGTAGTGGGCCTATTTGTTTGTAGAAGTGTGATAGTAGTATATTAGTATATAGCTATTTATAGTTAAGTAGTTTAGTGGTAGAAGTAGTAAATAGTATTGTTAGTATTAGCTTAGTATGGTAAATTTTAACTTAAACGGGGGCCCCAGCTTTAAGATTGACTTGCTCGAGGTGAAGAGTATGTGCTATTGAACTAGTTCACTCATAAATTATAAGCTTTACGAATTAATAGACAGGGCACAATGAGCAGGGTTTGATTCGATTGAGGCAGAAATTGGGGCGCCTATAGGGGGATGGAGGGGGCCCGTTTAAAAAAAAAAAAAAAATTGAAATGTTTACTGCGCAAGCCCTTTTGCAGTAATCTGATATTTGGCTTTGTAGCAATAAAAATTTTTCAAATTACATTCTTTTTTTGTAAATATAATTGTATTGAAGTGTATCAAGAACGTTTTTCAATTTTTTTTAAAACGCAATTTAAATATAAATATAGTGAATGGGAAAAAATTTAAACCTGGCTCAGTAGAAAAACAAAACAAATTTTTCATTTTTTGTTATCCCGGGGAGTGTCTCCATGACACCCCTTGAGGTGTAAACCCCAAAAAGCTCGTATAAAGACGTGTAGCCCTGTTACCGTGGTGTTAGGTTTTTTAGTGGACTCCCCCTTTGAGTGTTTTCACCCCGAAAACTGTATACAAGACGTGTAGCGATTTTCCGTGCGTGATAGGTTTCTATACACTCCCCAAGATGTGTTTTACCACTGAAACTCGATACAAACGGTAGCGCCTGGTACCGTGCGTGTTAAGTTTCTGTGACACTCCCCAAAAGTGGTTTCCCATGGAAACGCGTATAAAAGACGTGTAGCGCCTGTCCGGCAGTTAAGTTTTAGGACAATCCCTAAGATGTGTTTCACCACTGGAAAAACCCTTTAACAAGAGTGTACGCCCGTTTTCCATGGGGTTTGGGTTTTTGTGACACCCCTAAGAGTGTGTTTCACCACTATCACTCGTAAAAGAGTGAAAGGCCCGTTACCGGCGTGTTTGGTTTCTAGTAATTCCTAAGAGTGTTTTTACACTAGCACTCGTGTACAAGACGTGTAGCGCCTGTTTCAAAGCGGTGTTAGGTTTCTAGTGACTCCCCAAGAGGTGTTTCACCACTAGTCACTCGATACAAGACGTAAAGCCCTTTTCCGCGCGTGTTGGGGGGTTTTAGTGCATCCCCAAGAGTTGTTTTACCATAGCCCCGTTACAAGACGTGAAGCGCCAGTTTCCGTGGTGTTAGGGGGCTTATGACCATCCTAAAAGTGTGTTTCACCCCTAGACCCCCGTAACCCAAGAGTGTAGCGGCCCGTTTTCCCTGCGGTTTGGGGCGCCCAGTGACACTCCCTAAGAGTGTGTTTTACCACAAGACCCTCGTCACAAAAAGTGTGCGCCCGTTACCGTGGTGTTTGGTCGCTCTGTGACCTCCCTAAAAGTGTGATTCACCACTGACCCTGTATACAAGACGTGTAGCGCCTGTTTCCTTGCGTGTTAGTTCGCTCTAGTGACACTCCCTAAGAGTGTTTTACCACTGACCCTGATAAAGACGGAACGCCTGTTACCGTGCGTGTTAGGGCCTTATGACCACTCCCTAAGAGGGTTTCACCAAGACCTCGTATAAAAGCGTGTCGCCTGGTTTCCGTGCGGTTTGGTCGCTCTAGTGACACTCCCTAAGAGTGTGTTTTTACCCAAAACCTCTAAAAACGTGTAGCGCCCGTTTCCCTTAGTTTAGGTCTTAGGACATCCTAAAGTGTGTTTTTACCACTAGACCCCCTATACAAGAGTGTAGCGCCTGTTACCCCGCGTGTTTGGGCGCTCTAGTGACCTCCCTAAAAGGTGTTTCACCCCTAACCCCGTAACAAAACGTGTAGCGCATGTTTTCGTGCGTGTTGGTCGCTCTAGTGCATCCCAAGAGTGTGTTTCACCATAGCCCAGTACACAAGACGTGTAGGCCTGTTACCGCGGTGTTAGGGGCGCTTAGTGACATCCCCAAGAGTTGTTTCACCATAGACCCACGTATACAAGACGTGTAGCCGGGCCCGGTTTCCCCCGGCGTGTTAGGTCGCCTGTGACACTCCCAAGAGGTGTTTCACCACTAGACCCCGTACCCCCCAAAAGACGTGAGCGCCTGGTACCTGGTGTTTGGTCGCTCTAGTGACACTCCTAAGAGGGGTTTTAAACCCCTAGACCCCGAACAAAACGTGTGCGCCTGTTACCGCGCGTGTTAGGGCGCTCTAGTGACACTCCCTTTGAGTGTGTTTCACCAAAGCCCACGTACACAAAACTGTAGGCCTTTACCGTGCGTTTGGTTTCTAGGACACTCCCCAAGAGTGTGTTTCACCCCTAGACCCCCGTACACAAGGGGTGAGCGCCGTTCCGGCGGTTAGTCGCCTAGTGACACTCCCTAAGAGTTTTGGGTTTTACCAAGACCCCCCGTACACAAAACGTGTAGCGCCTGTTCCGTGCTGTTAGTCGCTCTAGGGGGGGACACTCCCCAAAGTGTGTTTCACCCCTAGACACTCGTTAAAAAGAGTGTAGCGCCTGTTACCCTGGTGTTAGGTTTGCTTAGTACACTCCTAAGAGTGTGTTTCACCACTAGAACTCGTATACAAGACGTGTAGCGCCTTTTTACCGTGGTGCAGGTCGCTCGTGACCTCCAAGAATGGTTTTACCACTAGACACTCGTATCAAGACGTGAAGGCCTGTTTCCGTGGTGTTAGGTCCTCTAGGCACTCCCAAGGTGTGTTTTACCACTGACCCGTATACAAGAGTGTAGGCCTGTTACCGTCGTGTTAGGCGCTCTAGTGACATCCCTAAAAGTGTGTTTTTACCCCTAGACCCTCGTAAACAAGACGGGTATCGCCTGTTTCCGTGCGGCTAGGTCGTCTAGTGGGCATCCCTAAGAAAGTGTTTCACCACTAGCACTCGTATACAAGACGTGAAGCGCCTGTTTTCCGTGCGTGTTGTCGCTCTAGGAACCCCTAAGAGTGTTTTCACCACTAGCCCCCTTACAAAACGGTGCGCCCCGTTTCCTGCGTGTTAGGGCGTCTAGTGACATCCCTAAGAGTGTGTTTCACCACAGACATCGTATACAAGCGTGAAGCGCCTTTTCCGTCGTGTTAGGTCGCTCTAGGACACTCCCTAAGAGGTGTGATTTTACCCCTGTAACTGTGCTCCTCCCCCGTAAATGTGTATCCCACCCTTGTAACTGTGCATCCTACCCGTGTAACTGTGCCTCCTACCCCTGTAACTGTGCATCCATCCCTGTAACTGTGCATCCTACCCCTGTAACTGTGCATCCTTCCCTTGCTACTGTGCATCCTACCCTTGTTACTGAGCATCCTACCCCCTAACTGTGTATCCTATCCCTGTAACTGTGCATTTTTACCCCCGTAACTGTGCATCCTACCCTTGTAACTGTGCATCCTTCCCCTGTAACTGTGTATCCTACCCTTGTAACTGTGCATCCTTCCCTTGTAACTGTGCATCCTTCCACTGTTACTGTGTTTTTATACCCCTGTAACTGTGTATCCTACCCCTGTAATTGTGCATATTTTCCTTGTTACTGTACATTCTATGTTTGTAACTGAGCATCCAACACCTGTAACTGAGCATCCTCCACCTGTAACTGAGCATCCTACCTATATATCTGTGCATCCTACCCCTGTAACTGTGTATCCTACCCCTGCAACTGTGCATCCTACCCTGTAACTGTGCATCCTACCCCTGTAACTGTGCATTTCACCTTGTTACTGTGCATCCTACCCCTGAAACTGTGCATCCTTCCCGGTAACTGAGCATCCTACCCCTGTAAATGTGCATCCTACCCCTGTAACTGTGCATCCTACCACTGTAACTGTGCATCTTACCCTTGTTACCGTGCAACCTACCCCTGTTAAAGTGTATTCTTCCCTTGTAATTGTGCATCCTTCCCTGTAACTGGGGCATCCTACGTTTGTTGCTGTGCATCCTACCCCCTGCAACTGTGCATCCAACCCTTTGTAACTGTGCATCCCTCCCCTGTAACTGTGCATCCTTCTTCTGATCCTAGCATCCTAATCCTGTAACTGTGCATCCTACCCCTGTAACTGAGCATTTTAACCCTGTATTCTGAAAATCCTACCCCTGTAACTGTGCATCCTACCGTTATTTAAATATGCATCCTACCCTGAAACTGCGTATCCTACCCCCGTTACAGTGCATCTTACCCCAGTAACTGTGCATCCTACCCTTGTAACTGTGTATCCTACCCCTGTAACTGTGCATCCTACACCTTGTAACTGTACATTCTACCCTTGTGACTGTGTAGCCGACCCTTAACTTTGCATCCTCCCCAGAATCTGTGCATCCCACCCCTGTAACTGTGTATCCTCCCCTTGTAACTGTGCATCCTTTCTTCTGATCCTAAACATCCTACCCCTGTAACTGTGCATCCTTCCCCTGATCCTGAGCATCTTAACCCGTGTAACTGTGCAACCTACCCCTGTAACTGTGCATTATATCCTTGTAAAATGTGTATCCTACCCTTGTAATTGTGCATATTTTCCTTGTTACTGTACATTCTATGTTTGTAACTGAGCATCCAACACCTGTAACTGAGCATCCTCCACCTGTAAGTGAGCATCCTACCTATATATCTGTGCATCCTACCCCTTTAACTGTGTATCCTACCCCTGAAACTGTGCATCTTACCCTTGTAAATAAACATCCTACCCTTGTAACTGTGCATTTAAACTGTGTATTTAAACTGTGCATTTAAACTGTGCATCCTACCCTAGGAACTATACATCCAACCTAGGTAACTGTGCATCCTACCCCTGTAACTGTGCATCCTACCCCTGTAACTGTGTTTTCCTACTCCTGTAAACTGTGCATCCGTGCATCTACCCTTGTTACTGTGCATCCTACCCTTGTTACTGTGCATCCTACTCTTGTAACTGTGCATCCTACCCTTGTAACTGTGCATCCTACCCCTGTAACTGTGCATCCTACCCCTGTTACTGTGCATCCTTCCCCTGTAATTGAGCATCCTGACCCCTGTAACTGTGCATCCTCCCAGTAACTGTGCATCCTACCCCTGTAACTGTGCATCCTACCCCTAATACTGTGCATCCTACCCTGTAACTGTGTATCCTCCCTGTAACTGTGTATGATCTCCTCTGTAACTGTGTATCCTACACCTGTAACTGTGCAACCTCCCCCCGTAACTGTGCATCCTACCCCCGTAACTGTGCATCCTACCCCTGTAACTTTGCATCCTTCCTTGTACTGTGCATCCTACAAACCCGTAACTGTGCATCCTAAACCCCTTTTAACTGTGGGATTCTACTCTTGTAACTGTGTATCTGACCCCAGTAAATGTGCAACCTTAACACTGTAATTGTGCATCCGACCACTGTAACTTTTGCATCCTCCCCTTGTAAAATGTGTATTCTACCCCTGTAACTGTGTACCTACCCCTGAACCCTTTGCATCCTCCCCAGTAACTGTGCATCCTACCCCTGTAACTGTGGGATCCTACCCTGTAACTGGCACTCTACCCCTGAAACTGTGGCATCCTTTTCAACCCTTGTAATTGTGCATCCTTCCCTGTAACTGTTTCCATCCTAACCACGTTTTTTCTGTGCTCCTTTCCCCCGCAACTGTGGGATCCTACCTTTTTTACTGTGTATTCTGCCCCTGTAACTGTGTATCCTACCCCAGTAACTGTGTCATCTCCACCTGTAACTGTGCATCCTACCCTTGTAACTGAGCATCCTACCCCTGTAACTGTGCATTCTACCCCCGTAACTGTGCATCCTTCCCTTGTAATTATGCTTCCTTCCCCCGTAACTGTGCATCCTACCCCTGTAACTGTGGGATCATACCCTTGTAACTATGTAAACCTACCCCTTAACTGTGTATCCTTCTCCCGTAACTGTGCATCCTTGCCGTGTAAACTGTGCATCCTAAACCCCTTTTTACTGTGCATCTTAACCCTTGTATCTGTGCATCCTACCATTGTTACTGTGTATCCTACCCTTGTAATTGTGCAAACCTACCCCTGTAACTGAGGCATCCTTCCCTCTTGTAACTGTGCATCCTCCCCCTGTAACTGTGCATCCTACCCCTGTAAAATGTGCATCCTCCCCCTGGTACTGAGCATCTACCCCTTTTAGTGTGCATCTTACCCCTGTTACTGTGCATCTAACCCCTGTTAAATGTGGGATCCTATCCTTGTAACTGTGCATCCTTCCCTTGTTTCTGTGCATCCTTCCCCTGTAACTGTGCATCCTCCCCCTGTAACTGTGCATTCTATCCCTCTTTCTGTGCATCCTTCCCTTGTAATTGGGGTATCCTACCCCTGATCCTGAGGGATCCCACCCTTGTAACTGTGCATCATACCCTGTAACTGTGGGATCCTAACCCTTGTAACTGGGGCATTTAACCCCTGTTAAATGAACATCCTACCCTGTAACTGTGCATCCTACCCCTGTAATTCTGTGAATTCTACCCGTGTTACTGTGCATTCTTCCCCTGTAACTGTGCATCCTTCTCTTGTAACTGTGCATCCTACCCCCGTAAAAGTGATCCTACTTTTTTCAACTGTGCATCCTACCCCTGTAACTGTTCACACAAACCCCTGTAAATGTGCATCCTTCCCTTGTTACTCTGTATCCGACACCTGATCCTGAGCATCCTTCCCTTGTAACTGTGCATCCTACCCTTGTTATTGTGCATCCTCATCCGGTAACTGTGTATCCTACCCCTGGAACTGTGCATCCTACCCCTGTAACTGTGATCCTTACCCCTGTTTTTTGTGCATCCTACCCCTGTAACGTGCATCCTTTGCTTGTAACGTGTATCCTTCCCCTGTTACTGTGTATCCTACATCTGTAACTTTGTATCCAACCCCCCAAACTGTGCATCTTCCCCTGTAACGTGCATCCTACCCTTGTAACTGTGCATCCTACACCTGTAACCGTGCATCCTATTCTTGTAACTGTACATCCTACCCTTGTAAAATGTGTATCCGATCCTGTAAAATGTGCAACCTACCACTGTAACTGTGCATCCTACCCTTGTTACTGTGCATTCTTCCCCTGATACTGTGCATCCTACCCCTGTAACTCTTCATCCTTCCCCGGGAACTGTGCATCCTACCCCTGTAACGAGCATCCTACCCCTGCACGGGGCATCCTACCCCCTGTAACTGTGCATCCTAACTACCCTGTAACTGGGGCATCCTATTCCTGTAACTTAGCATCCTACCCTTGTAACTGTGCATCCTACACCTGTAAACTGTGTATCCGACCCCTGTACTGTGCACCGTCCACTGTAACTGTGCATCTACCTTATAACTGGGGTATTTTTCCTCCTGTAACTGTGTACCTACCCCTGAACTTTGCATCCTCCCCAGTAAATGTGCATTTTACCCCTGTAACTGTGCATCCTTACCCTGTAACTTTGCATCCTACCCCTGTAACTGTGCATCTTTCCCTTGTTAATGTGTATCCTTCCCCCGTTAAATGTGAATCCTACACCTGTAACTGTGCATCCAACCCCTGCAACTGTGCATCCTACCCCCATAACTGTGGCATCCTTCCCTTGTTACTGTGGGATCCTACACCTGTAAAATTGCATCCTACCCTTATAACTGTACATTCTACTCTTTTTAACTGTGTATCTGACCCCAGTAACTGTGGGAACCTTCCACTGTAACTGTGCATCCTACCACTGGGAACTGTGGGATCCCAAACCCCTTTTAACTGTGTATTCTACCCCTGTTACTGTGTATCCTACCCCTGAACTTTTTCATCCTCCCCAGTAACTGTGCATCCTACCCCTGTAACTGTGCAAACTTACACCGTTTAAATGAGCATCCTACCCCTGTTACTGTGCATTCTATCCTTGTAACTGTGCATCCTTCCCCTGAACTGTGCATCCTACCCCGGTAACTGTGCACTCTACCCCTGAAACTGTGCATCCTTTTCGTGTAACTGAGCATCCTAACACAGAAACTGGGGCATCCTACCCCCGTAACTGTGCATCTTCCCCTGTAGCTTTTGCATTTTTACCCTGTAACTGTGCATCCTACCCTTGCTACTGTGCATCCTACCCTTGCTACTGTGCATCCTACCCTTGTTACTGTGCATCCTACCCCTTTTACTGTGCATCCTACAACTGTAAAAGTGGCATCCTACCCCTGTAACTGAGCATCCTTTTCCCCCGATCCTTAGCATCCTAACCCCTTTTAACTGTGCATCCTACCCCTGTAACTGTGCATCCTACACTTGTTAATGTGTATCCTTCACCTGTAAATGGGCATCCTTACCCTTATAACTGTACATTCTACTCTTGTAACTGTGTATCTGACCCAGTAACTGTGCAACCTCCACTGTAACTGTGCATCCTACCCCTGGAACTGAGCATCCTAAACCCCCGTTACTGTGCATTCTATCCTTGTAACTGTGCATCCTTCCCCGTTACTGTGCATCCTACCCCTGTAACTGTGCACTACTACCCCTGAAACTGTGCATCCTTTTTTGTGTAACTGAGCTCCTAACACAGAAACTGTGCTCCTACCACTGTAACTGTGCTCCTTCCCCTTAGCTGTGCATTTTTGTGCCCTGTAACTGTGCATCCTACCCTTGTTACTGTGCATCTTACCCTTGTATCTGTGCATCCTACCCTCTGTTACTGTGTATCCTACCACTGTAACTGTGCATCCTACCCTTGTAACTGTGCATCCTTCCCTGTAAAAATGTGTATCCTAAACCCTTGTAATTGTGCATCCTTCCCTGTAACTGTTCATCCTAACGTTTTTTCTGTGCACCCACCTACCCCTGCAACTGTGCAACCTACGCCTGTAACTGTGCATCCTACCCTTGTAAAATGTACATCCTTCTTCTGATCCTAAACAACCTACCCCAGTAACTGTGCATCCTACCCCCCGTAACTGAGCATCCTACCCATGTAACTGTGCATTCTACCCCTGTAACTGTGCATCCTTCATCTTTTACTGTGCATCCTACCCCTGGAACTGTGCATTTCCCTCCCCAAAACTGTGCTCTACCCTTGTAACTGTGGGATCCTTACCCCTGGGAACTAGGCATTCTACCCTTGTTGCTGTGCATCCTACCCCTGTTACTATGGGATTCTTCTCTTGTAACTGTGCATTCCTAGCCCCGTTACTGTGCATCCTTCTTTTGTAACTGTGCATCCTCCCCCTGTAACTGTGCATTCTACCCCTCTATGTGCATCCTTCCCTTTTAATTGTGTATCCTCCCCTGATCCTGAGCATCCCACCCTTGTAACTGTGCATCATACCCTTGTAACTATGTATCCTACCCCTGTAACTGTGTATCCTTCTCCTGTAACTGTGTATCCTACCCCCGCAACTGTGCATCCTACCCCTGTAACTGTGCTCCTACCCCCTACTTCAGCAGCAGAAGAATATGAAATTTCGCAAATCAGCGGGGGACTGAAAAAAAAAAGGGAGTCAGAAACTTCAAGCGGCAGAAGAACGGAAAGTTGGACCTTCAGCGGCCAAAAATGGAAAATCTGAACTTCAGCGGCAGAAAAAATGGAAAGTTATCACGTCAGAGGTAGAAGAATGGATCGTCAGAACTTAAGCGGCCCCAAGAATATGAAAGTCTGAACTTCAGCAGCGGAAGAATGGAACGTCAGCGGCTGAAATGAAAGTTGGAATTTCAGCGGCAGAAGAAGAAAAAGACTGAACTTTAGCGGCAGAAGAATAGAGAGTCAGAACTTCAGTGTCAGAAGAATGGATAGTTTTAACTTAAGCGGCCGTAGAATATGAAATTTGAACTTCACAGCAGGAGATGGGAACCTCGCGACTGAAGACTGAAAAATTGGAACTCAGCGCAGAAGAATGTAAAGTCTGAACTCAGCGGCAGAAAAATGGAGAGTCGGAACTTTAGCAGCAAAAGAATAGCTGACTTCTTGGCGAAGAAGGGATTCTGAATTCAGCAGCAGAAGATGGAGTTTTT